>VMDO01038625.1:0-13306 GCA_007922755.1 Pedetes capensis
AAAAAAAAAAAAAAAAAAAAAAAAAAAAAAAAAAAAAAAAAAAAAAAAAAAAAAAAAAAAAAAAAAAAAAAAAAAAAAAAAAAAAAAAAAAAAAAAAAAAAAAAAAAAAAAAAAAAAAAAAAAAAAAAAAAAAAAAAAAAAAAAAAAAAAAAAAAAAAAAAAAAAAAAAAAAAAGAAAAAGAAAAAGAAAAAAAAATTTCTGGCAGGTAGTTAAGTTTCTTTCACATTAATTTGACCATTCCTAGGTTTGTTGCTGTTGTTGTTAAAGCTCTATTTTAAAAGGTGTTATGGGAACTCTTGTTTTTCAGCAATTTTGCCCCATTTCTAAGACTTTGCCCTTCTCAGATTTCAATAGATTGAATGTCTTTGATTTTGACAATGTCTCTTCCTTTGAATGGATAGTAGTTAAACAACCCCAGTGCTGTGTAAGCTCAGGGAATTGTTCATCTTCTAGTTTCCTTGTGACTATTTTACCTTGGAAGTTCTTCTTATCCAATTATGTGGAGTGTGTTTCATTTCTCTCCTCATTATGTCTATGTGCTCCCTTCATTTCTTAAGTAAACAGAGAATGCCAAGGTCAGTAATCAACCAAAGACTCAAGTGCCTCTGATGTATACTTCTATTGCAGTTAATTCTTCATGGACAGAAGCTGAAATAACTCTGCATATGCTTAATGGAAGGGGCTGATAATTAGCTCAGTTGGTAGAGCGCCGCTCTGCAGTCTCTGATGTCCCAGGTTTGATTCCCAGCACCGCAAAAATGGGAGAAGGATGTGGCAATCCACTCCCAAGGCAATCCTGAAATAGCCATTGAAAACCCTATAAGGGTCACTATGAGTAGGACACGACTTGACGGCACCTAACAACAACAACAGCATGCTTAATGGGGGTGGAGGGAAATGCAGAAATATTGCACCCTATTTTCGTCCTCAACTTCTCATGTCCCAAAGTCTCAAGAGACTGATGGTTATTTTTGATAAATATTTCCCAACCATATTTATGTAGTAAGGATTTTGCTATGGTTTGGTTATTTTTCTCCCCTCCAAAACTCGTGATGAGACTTAATTCCCAATGCAGTAATCTTGGGAGGTGGGACTTGATGGAAGGTGCTTGAGTAATGAAGGCTCCATTCTCATAAATAAATTAATGCCCTTTTAAAAAGGCTCACAGTAGTGGGTTTGCTCTCTTATACCTCTTCCCTGCTGCCTTTTGCCAAGTGTGATCCAACAAGAAAGCCCTTGCCTTAGGCAGCTGCCTTTATTTTGGACCTCTCTGTCTCTGGAACTGTGAGCTAATAAATTTCTGTTTGTTATAATCTACTCAGACTGTGGTGTTCTGTTACAGCAGCACAAAAAGAACTAAGATAGAAATATATCCTAGACTTAGAAGTAAGTCATTCAAGACCATTTCTAAGTGTTTTATATCCAATAAAACAGAAGTGGAAGGGGTTAGTACCTGAGCACTAATGGTCTACCTTGATTAAAGTTAAGTAGACTCTATTGTGTCCTCTTTTCTTTTGTTAATAGGGCTTAGCCTTTAACCTCTATAATCTAACTGAGCCAATTCTCACTGCCCCAGGCCACCGAAAAAATTTTGGGATAATAAATAACACTTTTCATCCTCTTCCCTTGCCTCCTATCACTTTGAACACACATGCTCAGACAGGCTGTATTAGTACAAAGACTTCTGACTATATCTCCGAAAGTCCCCTGAGTTATCCAAGAGTTCTTATGTCAACAACCTGACACCCTGCCTTACTCTGACTCATGAACAGCTATGGCAGGGATGTGGCAGGATTTTGGGGTGAGAATCCACTGTTTAAGAGACCTCAGTGGGCTGAGTGTTAGTTCAGTTGGTAGAGTGCTGCTCCACACTCTCTGAGGACCCGGGTTCAATCCACACCCCAAAAATGGGAGAAGGACATGGCAATCCACTCCCAAAGCAATCCCCAAACAATCAGCCATTGAAAACTCTATCTGAGAGGGTCGCTATGAGTTGGACACAACTTGGTGGCACCTTAACAACAACAACAACAAGAGACCTCAGCGGCAATTCTGAAAGCTATTTTCCCCCAAAAATGCACACAGCTAAATCCTGATAGCACACTCGATCCTGATTTCTCCTTTCTGCTGAAGATAGGGAAATTGGAAAAATAGTATCTTGTAAGATCAAATAGTAGAATGAAAATAGATTATACATAATCACTTTAAGTGTTGGTATCAGCAGAGCTGGAAAAATCCCCTAAGACTCGTGGTGAAAATCCACTAATTTTGAGGGGATTAAATCAACTGAATAATTATAGATGTGCAGATGATGGAAGTAGCCATTCTGACAGTTAAACTACTCCAGGGAAAGAAACTTAATTTTTAAGTCTCTGACAATAATTACAAGTGGAATTTGATATTTTAAGCTATAAAATAGGGACCGTTTCTTATGATAAAATTTACATTTCTGTAATCTCTGCATGCAAATAGTGTTAACATTTTTTTCAGATACATAATTTAACTATTACTATCTGGAAATCATTAGATGGTAATCTCTCCATTCACCTTATCAAAAAAGAACCCAGTCCTGATATAATAATCCCCATATAAAATATTTTCTTTCTCATTTTTGCCACAGTAGCAGAACTCTGAGAATATTCATATATTTAGCAGAGGATAGTGGCCTGTGAGATCAGTTTCAAACTATGAGAAGCACAAAACTTTCCCAATTCTCTTGCTTTCAGTTTTCTGCCTGGTCAGCACTAACTGAAGAGACATGAAGTTGGCAGGAGGAAAGGCAGGAAGAAAAAACAAAGGACCTCTCATGGAGCATATCAGTAAAACTCTTCCCTCAGCAACTTCCAGGCCCTCAAAACTGCAGAAAAGATCTGTGATGAGGAGTTGGGGACTCCTTCAGTGCAGTGATTTGCTTCACTTTACTTCAGTGTTTTCAGTATGCTTAGTATGCTTCTGGACACAGAGCAGAGGCTCAGGAGGTATCTGATGCATCACTGGTGGCAGAACACTGGGGAGCCTCTTGGAGAAGGAATGTGCCTCTTTCTCTTCTCTGTGAGGCTGTGGGCAAGAAAAGGACTGGACCCAGGTGGGGCTCATTCCTCTCCTCCCCAAAGACATATCTTTCTGAATGGACTCATGATGCACTTTTACAGCATGTCTGTGAAAGATCTCTCCCTTCCCCTCGCCTTGTCCTCTCCATCTTTCTCCCTTCCTGCATTGATGGGAGCCTACAAAGCTTAAGCAGAAAGTCCTGAAAACATCTTTCTTTCCCTCTCTCCCTCTGTTTTTTCCCCCTGTTTTGGTTGTCTAGAGCAAGTGGTGATCTATACTTTGTTCATGGTTTAGTGTCACAATGGATTTATTCAAATTTCTCTGCCGTTTTACTTATATATCTATTACTTTTCTCACAGATGGGGCTCTGGCTTGTGACAAAGTATGGTGTTCATTGAAAACACTAATATAGATAACCCCATAAGAAAAAGCCACATGACTTTTTTAAAGAAATCATTAGTATAAAGACCTTGTGGGCATAACAGAGGTCAGGACCTGGAGAGGCTGAAGAGATGTGAACTGGTTCTCTGTAGCTGATTTTCCTCTGAGAATCATTCTTTGCCTGCAGCAGAACCTAAGGAATCTGCAGAACTTTTTGGCAATCTCATAGGGCTGGAGAATGATGGGGCTCAACACAGCTCCAGATTTTCCTGAAAGAAACCTGCCAAGTTCTGAAGCTGCACTGACAGGACGCCTAAAATGCTTAAGCAGAAAGTCTTTGAAAAACAGAAAGGAAATTGAAGAGGTCTCACAGTTTGAGGAAACAAAGAATAGCATTAAGGATTTACTATGGTAGGGATATCCAGTGATAATATTAGGCTCTTAATAAAAAGATTTGAGGAGCAATACCCCAGTAGCAGAGATGAACTAGAGGTAAAATGATATTTGTAAATATTGTAAGTAAGCATTTTCTTAGCTCAACTTATTACTGGATTAAGTAATCACTCACCTTGTGATATGCCTAGTAAAGGAAGTATTAAATCAACTTTAGTGAAAGAAATTCCCTTGAAGCCTCTAAGTATTTTAAATGTCATATTGCCCAGCATAGGATGAAACAAAAGTAGAGCTAAGTAGCAGGAAAATGACAGATAATCAAGAGATAAAATGGTTAATAGAAGCAGACAGAAAAATGAACTAGATACTGAAGTTTGTAAATAAGGACTTTAAAAATAAGATTAATATACAATAGAAAACGGTGGAAAAAATTAATGGAAAAATGAAGCATCTAACAAAGAATTTGAATCTCTATTTTATATGACTCAAATTCACATTCTTGAACTGCAAAATAGAGCATCTAGGAGGCTCTGCTTCTAGTATTTAAGAAGTGAGCTCTTAATGCAACTGATCCTTTTTAAAAGTAACAAGCATAAGCCATGGAAAAAGACAAAACAAAAAGAAGAAAACTGTCTAATGGCTCTGCCAGCTGAAAAATGCTAGGTGATTATAAATGGGAATTGAAATTTGAAAAGTGATCAGCAAAGCACATTTCCCATTTTTATGTTACTCCCTCCTAAGGTCAGCTATAGATGATGGCAACAGTGCCGTGTCACCAAAATGCTCATCAACTTATTGTTCAGAGGAAGCAGGGAAAAGATTCTAGGACAACCACAGGTACTGATGAAAGGGAACTTTTGAAAATAGAGACCCAGAGAAACATTAATTCTATGTATAAGCTTAACTCAAGTTTATAGCTGATCAATAAACCATGTACACTTGGAGGAAACTAGAAGCAGCTTGTAGCTAAAACTCGACTAAATTAAGAACCAAGCCACCACCTACCACAGACACAACAACATGCAATTTGATCTAACTTTAATGTGTAGCATCCTCTATTTTCTAGCTCCTATGGTCATAATGGGCTCAAATCATGCCATGGGTGGGGCTATCAGGATTATCTCAAGAGCTGGTCATTAAAAGGAGTCTGTTGGGACTGACTCTTGGCTTTAGCTGCTACCAGTTATGGAAAGAGGGTTCAAGAACACAGATATCATCATTAATTCACTCTCAGGTTTATGTATATGGAAGGACAGTTTCTATCCGCAACTTCATATGCTTCACACATACAACAGTAAGATTTTCCATGGTTTTCAGTCTCTGTATGAGATGCATATTCCTGCTGGAATTAGTGTCGATTGTAGTCCTGGTCTTAGGCCATTTTCACTTTCTCACAATATTACATATGGATCAAAGTTCTGAGTATTGGGAGGATATTCCTGCCCTACTGCCTTTTATTCTGCATCCATAGCACCTCTAGCATTCAGTCCCACCTGACCTCAGAAACTAAGAAGGGTTGTCCTGGTTGGTCCTTGCATAGGAAACTGCCTGGGAATACTATGTGCTGCAGGCTAGGGAGAAGGACCTGGCAATCAACTCCTGAAACAATCAGCCATTGAATACCCTATAAATAGCAGGGAAGCACTGACAATAGCATGGCACAGTGTCTGAGAGTGTCTTGTTCTGTTGTGCTTAGGGTTGCTATGAGTCAGATTGACTTGGCAGTGCCTAACAACAACAGCCTTTGAAGACATCTTGAACAAGACCATAGCACTGTAGCTCACCATTTCCTGTATTTGTTGCTTCCAACATATTATGTAAAAGCATCTTCAACTGAAAACTGAATTTTAACATTTTCCTCCTGGTCATAGGGAGCATTCCATGAGGCTGGTCATAGGGAGCATTCCATGAGGCCTGTTAGATGTGGCAGACCCTGATCTCATACGTAGTACTTCCACCCAATAATGCAATGCTTGCTGGCCTGCTCACCATAACAGATACCATGGAGAATGGAGAGTATTCATAGTGGGTGGTTTGGATCATATGGTCACCTAATGCCCCATGTTCAAAATCCACCAGAGCACAGTAAAGAGCCAGGATCAATGTTTCAAAGGATAATAGGAGCCTATCAAAGGCCTTGTTCCAAAACCTTAAAGTCTTCACTTTGGGCTTGATATGACAATGCAAGCTGCTGTAGGTAGCACAGTCTTTTGGGAACCTGCCAGCAGGAGCCTTTTCCTACCTTTAGACCTACTCAAACCTTGCAGTTTACTTTCTTTTCTTGATCACATGTCAAATGAAGATTAGATTATTCACTAAGTGGAATAAATATGCAGTCAAGAGGAGAAAGGAAGAAAAACAGAAGACAGACAAACAGAAAGAGAGGGGAGTATTGTTGGTTTACCTTCAGTGAACTGTGTTAATCATCTCTCCATCACTAACAAATATCTAGGATATTTAACTTATAAGAAGAAAAGTTTTGAGCTGGGCGTGGTGGTGCATGCCTGTACTCTTGGCACTCGGGAAGCTGAGGCAGAAATATCAGTAGTTTGAGGCCAGGTTGGGCTACATGGTGAGACTCTGTTAAAATAAATAAATAAATAAATAAATAAATAAATAAATAAGAAAGAATTATTTGTGTCACAGTTTTGGTACTTTCAATCTTTGATCAACTGGTCAGCCCTGTTGTTTCTGGGCCTGTGGCAAGGTGGCATATTATGTTAGCAGTATGTAGCACAACCACTCACCTCATGGCTGGGACTAGGAAAACAGAGGAAGTAGGGTGACTGGGGTCCTGATATTCCCTTGAAGGGTACAATAGTAATGACCCAACTTCCTACCAAGCCTCACCACCTCTCAACAGTGCCAAACAGGGAGCTAAGCCTGGGGCTTTGAGGGAACATTCCAGATCTGAACTACAGCATTAACTTATCTATATCTTTTTATCTGAAAATAAAGAAATTCTTGAATTCTAACAAGCATATAAATTATGACTTTTCATAAACTAGAATTTTATTTTGGATTACATAGTAGGGGAACAAAATCCTTTTTAGTACTTACATGAGCTAAAGATCTTAATCAGGTATTTAGTGAATAGGCCAAAACTACCACCTCAATGAGAAATACTCTACCTCAGGATCCAGTCAACTCCACCAAGCACATGACCCCTCTTTAGTGGAATGAGTCCAGGACTCAGCAACTTGTACATCATGTACTTGATGCCAGATCCTCAGGTATTTAAGTGGATTGAAATTTCCTTATTTTCATGAATATAACTCTTCCTGGTAGACACATGTGTCTTTCCAATTTTTTAAGCTATAGGCAGCCTAGTTGAAGTCCCCAAAACTCTACAGTTTGCTTCAATGTGCTGGACGAATATTCTGGTATATAAAATTCATGTAAGAAAAAGTTGGGGAGGGGACTTGAGTAAATAATAACTGATAACAGTGATCTTTAGTAAAAAGCATTCTTTATATTTCCTTATGGGCTGAATTGATTTTCCTCCTAATTCTATAACATGCTCTTTCTGTGAAAATTTAAAAAAAAAAATTTTTTTTTTTTTTTTGGTAGTACTAGGGATTGAGCCCAGGGCTTTGCACATGCTAGGCAATTGCTCTACTACTGGGCTGTAACTCCCAGACCTTTTTTTTTTTTTTTTTAATTTTTGAACCAGCATCTTGCTATAATACACATGCTGCCTCCAGCCTTGAACTCTTAGTCTTTCTGCCTCCGCCTCTCAAGCCACTGAGATTACGAGCATGTACCATCGCATCTGCCTGTAGCCATAGCACTGTGGCTTCTGATCCCATCAGATTTTGGAAGCTAAGCAGGGTCAGGTTTGGTTAGTCATTGGATGCGAGACTGCCTGGGAACTCCAGGTGCTGTAGGCTTGGGAGAAGGACCCAGCAAGCCACTCCCCCAAATCAATCTGCCATTGAAACCCCTACAAATAGCAGAGAAACACTGACAATAGTGTTTTGCTTGTTGTATGTAGGGTTGCTATGAGTCAGATGCCCACTGGACAGCACCTAACAACAACCATAGTGTCTGGCTAGAAAATAAAATATTTCTAGAAATACATTCTGATTTGGAAGCTATAAAGTTGTAGATATAAAAATGTCTTAGGAATAGTTGTATCATTCCCAAGGAAAATCTAAGCTCTGTGCCCATTTTTCCACCACAGGCATCATCATGAAAATTCAATCCTGCAACAGAGGAAGAGTTAACCCATTTCTATAAAGTATGTCCTTATAACTCAAAGCTTTCAATAACGGAGAATGTTGCTTAAGAAGAAAGAAAATGTTAACTGTACTCCCTAAACCCTCCTGGTTATATAGCCCTGTGTTTTAGGCCCAGAGCATCTCACTACTTGACTGTGGCCTGAGGGTAGACAGAGTCCTTTTACATATGAACCCTCAGAACAGTGCCTTGAACCACAATGGTCTGTGGAATCTTAATCAAATTACAAAGACCTTTGGCCTTTCTGTCTTGGGATTTATTCTCTGAGTCTCCAAGGAGGTGTTTCAGCTTCCAGTTTCATCTTTTCCGTTATCTCACCAGCATTGACACATAAAAGATGTTTTTTTTTTCTCCTTGAGCTTTCTCTATGCAAAGAATTATGAGGGGTGGAGTGGAGATCACAGTGAGATTTATAGTGCTAAAGCAAAATAGACAAATAACAAGCAGCTGTACATGTTCCTGTTCAAAATATGATCTCCTGGAGTACAGGGGAAGATGGCCACACAGGCCCTTCCCACTCCTCTGTGTGGTTGCCAGAATGCAGGTAGCTCTGGGCTACCTCAGGAAGGTCAGAGAGAAGAGAGAGCAAGGGACATCCTCAGTCTCATCTGTTCCTTCTATATTTCCTCACAGGTGGGATCTGGAAAAGTGCTACCCTGAGCACTTTCTCCAAAAGTGTACCCTCTCAAGATGCTGACACTGTTAGGAGGGTGTGGGAAAGAGTGTTGTTTTGTTTTTATATGCTGGTTCTCCAGTGGGAGGACCTGGTCAGTCCTGGGTACTCTTTCCTATGGGAAGGAAACAGGACCCAGAACCTTTTTTTTTTTTTCCCCCTGCACTGGGGGTTGAACCCAGGGCCTTGCGCTTGCATGCTTTGCAAGCGCTTGCATGCTTTGCAAGCTATGTAACATAGAGAGACCCTCAGCCCATGTTTTTTGTTTGTTTGTTTGTTTTTGTTTATTTGTTTTTGAGACAGGGTCTTGCTAAGTTATGCAGACTGC
Source organism: Pedetes capensis (assembly GCA_007922755.1). Taxonomy (NCBI): domain Eukaryota; kingdom Metazoa; phylum Chordata; class Mammalia; order Rodentia; family Pedetidae; genus Pedetes; species Pedetes capensis. The sequence continues at coordinate 9,067 of VMDO01038625.1, forward strand.
CTCTGGTCTCAAACTTTTGAAACTCCTCCCTCTGCCTCCGTTATTGTTGGGATTACAGGCATGCGCCACAACACCTGGCTCCAGAACTTTTTTGGGTACATTCAGATGAGAGCTAATATTTAATCATTTAAAACACTTAAAGCTGCTCCTAGCCAATCCTGTAGATTCTGAGAGACCCTTTAATACTACACAGTGGAATAAATCTCTGTGAAGCCATGAATACAGTCACAAAATCTCTTCCTGTGAGGAATGAATCAGATACACATCTCCCCAATTTAAGGCTCTGGGAGAGTGTGTGCTTTCCTAATTTTTATATAAAATAGAAATTTTCAGAACTGTTTTTTTTGTTTTGAGGTACTGGGGGGTTGAACCCAGAGGCTTGCATATACTTTGTAAGCACTGTATCACTGAGCTCTACCCCAACCCCTTTTTTATTTTTTCTCTTGAGATAGGGTCTCTCTATGTTACATAGGCTGCCTCTCACCTCAAACTTGTAATCCTCCTGCCTCTTCCTCTGAGTTGCTGGGATTACAGGCATGCACCATGGAGCCCTGCCTCAGAATTTTTTCTATGTTAAAATTCCTTAGCATTGATATTAGAATTACTAATTTGAATATAATTTGTTAAAATTTCTATTTTTTTAGTTTCAAGACATAGACAACAAGAGACTTGCTAAGTGAGATACTTACCTCAGGCACAAAATTTATAAGAAGCCTAGTAATCAAAATAATGTTAATAAGTTAATGTAATAGTCTTCAAAATTAACAAAAATGTGTGATGAATAAAATGTCAAATTTTTAAATAAGGATAGTATCTATAACAGTGCCATTCTGAGCCATACTGGAATCTGAGGCAAATGAAAAATTTGGTAATATTTTGTTCTTCATGAAAAGATAATGTCTTTTCACACTGCAAAAAGGTAAAGTAATTATCAGAACCAGGTTCAAATATGACATAGACGTTGGAACTGTCAGGGAATTTAAAACAGCTATGGTTAAAAAGGTTTTCTATGAGTTGGACTCTACTCAAAGGCACCTAACAACAACAAAAAAACATGGTTAAAAATATCAAAAGCTTAATGGAAAAGATAGACAATATACAAGATCAGATAGATAATCACAAAAGAGAAATGGAATATACAAGAAAGAATAACTAGACATGTAGCAAATAAAGAAGTAGAAATTAGGCTCAAAAGTAGAATTCACATGGTTAAGAAAGAATTAGTGAACTTGAAGGCAGGTGAATAGAATTTATCAGAACTGAAACATATATACAAAAAGAGTAGTGGAGATGTGGGGTACTGGAACAGATGTCAAAGAGCTGTGAGACAATATCAAGTGGTCTATGTATACATAATTAGAATTTATTAAGAAGAAAATGGATCAAAATAAATACTTAAAATGATTGAGAATTTCCAAAATTTATGACAAAAACCAAACACAGATCTAATAACCTTGGAGAATAACAAAGAAGATTATAATAAAGCAAAAAACGTAAGCATAAACATAGTTAAACTGCTGAAAACCAAAATCTTGAAGGCAGCCAGAGGAAATAATACACATTAACAAAGAGAATAGAGGTGGAGTCAAGATGGCGGACAGATAACACACGCCTTCTGTTCCGGAGTAATGGGAAGCCTCAATTAGGGGTTTAAAACTAAAATTGAATAAATAGAAACAGTGATAATTTAGTTTGAGAGATAGAGAATGAAACTAGGCGTACGCTGAAATCAAGGATTTGGCTTCGGAGGAGCTACACAGTGGCCAGCAGCGGGACCACCGCCATTTCGCCATCACATAGACAACGGATAGAATCCCAGAGACTTGGAGGGGACTTCGCACACACGCTTCCACGGGCCCAGACCCAGCATGGGGTGCAACCTTGGCAGCACACTCTCACCCTCCCTGCGGAACACAGACTTCAGATTATAGGTGAGTCAGCTTTAGGGGGCACATGTAGTCGCCATCCATAGCGGCCGTGGAGTGAATGGGGAAGCCAGTGCCAGCGATCTGCATCTAGAGCTGAGACTCGGCTCCCTCTCTCCTGTTGTGGCGGGTCAGGTCTACAGTCGCGAACTCCACAGACATATGGGCACACATATACCCGGATCCTAGACAAACCAGTGGTGAGCCCAAATCACCCCACTGTACTGTGGAGAAATCTGGGATTTGTGGAGGCCACTGAGCCCCGCGAGGACAGAGAGCTCCTTTTCGGCAGAGCCTAGTGGCACAATTAGCCACAAGCAGAGCAGTTCCGAGCGCAATCACAGCACCCGACAAAATCTGTTTCAGATTCCCTCTGGGTTGGCGGGAGAGCATCCCGCCCACAAGAGGATATGGTCCTCCCAAGTGAGTGAAAAACCCTGCAATAAAAACTCCACGATAGCAGCCATATTCCCCCAATGCTGTAGGTTTTGGGGAGGAAATCTCTGATTTGGGGAATTGGCGCCCGATCGACGTGGGACAGGGAGAACTCCAGGGAAGACCCCACAGGTTCCACTGCCTCTCGAACAATACAATAGTCACAGAATATTTCGTGGAACAGTCTCTTTGGACACTCGGGGGCCCAATTAAATCCAGGTTATTATGAAGCGTTTGGCTATATTGACCCAATAAGACCGATTGTTATTGTGGATTGTGTGGAAATATTGCCACCCTGAGCTCTGTAGGGAGCACTGCACCCTGCAGTATCAACTCCACCTGGTCGTACTGGGTGTACTCAGTTCAGACTGCACCTCCAAGAAAATATGTTTCTTTTTTTAACGGGGGTTAACCCAGGGTCTTGAGCCTGCTTCCTTTGTGGAAGCTGGACCGACACACTGTGCCCCCAGCCCATATAGTTTTTGCTTTTTGAGACAGGGTCTTGCTGGGCTGCACAGATCTCGGGCTTGTGACCCTCCTGCCCCCATCCCCCAAGCCACTGGGATTCCAGGTGTCCATCACTGCACCTGACTACAAGAGTTTTTATATGTATGTGGGAGCGTCTATGTGTGAGGTCTGGAATTTTATTTTATTTTATTTTTTATTCTATTTTCTTTTTATTTCACTTTTTTAGTTTTTATTTTATTTTTATTTTATTATTAATTTTTTTTGTATGGGGGTTTGAATTCAGGGTTCTGTGCCTGCTTGTTTGGTAGGTGATGGACCGTCACGCTGCACCCTGGGACCCTTTTTTTTTCTTTTTGAGACAGGGTCTAATTGGGTTGCACAGAAATCAGCCTTGTGTCCCTCCTGCCTCCAACCCCCAAGCCACTGGGATTGCAGTTGTGCACCACCGCATCCACCTACAAGTGTCTTTATTAGTGTCTGGGAGAGTGTATGTGTGAGATTTGCCTCTTTTTTTTTCTTTCTTTTCTTTCTTTCTTTTCCTTTTTATTTTTCTCTTTTTCTTCCTTATTTTTCTTTCTTCTTTTACTCCCTTCCCTTTTTCTATCCTCCTTCTCTATTTCTTAAGCTATATATGTGTCATTGTTTTAATCATTTATCCCTTAAATCTTAACCTTAATATTAATTTTGACAGTCATTTCTATTAGCCTCTGTCCTCTACCTCCTCCTTCCCCCTCCTCTAGCACCAGATCCCCCCCCTTTCTCACCCCACAGAAGAGAAACAAAATCTATCGCCTCCCTAACCCTTACCCCCCTTGGAGTTGGGCTGGTAGATTAAAGTGTCAACCACTCAGACCAAATAGCCAAGAACATACCCAGCTCATAAGTTTTAATAAGCACCAGAGATTCAGCACCAATTTCAAAGGAAGCTGAAGTTCTGAATAACCAGGAGAGACAAATTCTATTTCCTGGACCACATTATGGGCAAATCATGTAAAGCCACAAAAACCACAAAGGGGCAGGATGGAGTTGAAGGCTCCACAGATCATAAACCCCCAACAGATCAATCCAAGGACTCGCAATTCTTAGAGATCTCTGAGTTGGAATTCAGAGTCATGGTTATAAGCATGCTAAGAGAAATAAAGACAAATACTAAAAATACACTGGAGATAATTGAAAGAAAGGCTTCTAATTTGGAAGCTGCTCTGTCATCCTCGTTAGAAATGATTAAGAAAAATCAAGCCACTTTGCTTGATACTCAATCCAAATTATCAGAATTGAACACGGCTAAAGAATCCTTCTCTTCAAGACTGGATGAATCAGAGCAAAGGATCTCTGAGGCAGAAGATGACATAAACGAGCTGAAGCACAAGCAATTAGAAATGGAGTCAATGATAAAAGTTTTAAAAAAAGAT
>VMDO01038626.1:0-13322 GCA_007922755.1 Pedetes capensis
CAATATGGGTTATGACTAAACAGCAACAAAACAAAAATCCTTACTACTGGGTCAGCATGCATCTTCACAATAAATGGAGAAAAGATTGAGGTTGTCCAAGATTTTGCTTTGCTTGGCTCTATAATCAACACCCGTGGAAGCAGCAGTCAAGAAATCCAAAGACGCATTGCTCTAGGAAAAGCTGTGGCAAAAGATCTCTCTAGAGTATTGAAAAGCAAAGATGTCACATTGAAGACGAAGGTGCGTTTGACTCATGTCATGGTATTTTCAGTGGCATCATATGGTTGTGAAAGCTGGACATTGAACAAGAGAGACAGAAAAAGAATTGATGCTTTTGAATTGTGGTGCTGGAGACGTCTATTGAATATACCATGGACTGCCAAAAGAACCAACAAATCTGTCCTAGAAGAAGTACAACCAGAGTGCTCCTTGGAAGCAAAAATGGCCAAACTGAGTCTTACATATTTCAGACATGTAGTCAGGAGAGATCAATCCCTGGAGAAGGACATCATGTTTGGAAGAGTGGCAGGTCAACGCAAAAGAGGAAAACCCTCCACCAGATGGATTGACACAGTGTCTGCAACAATGGGCTTAAATATAAATAAGATCGTTGGCACAGAATCGGTGTTTTCATCTGCTGTACATAGGGTCGCTGTGAGTCGGACTCGACTCAATGGCACCTAACAACAACAACAACATTACATGTATCTGTTTTATGTTTTACAAATCGTTAATCATCTGGTTACTTTGTCACACAGAAAATTTTTACTTACAGATATAGCTGCTATTATATATATGTATATATGTACATATATATGTATGTATATACATACATATATCTATGTATGTATATATATACATATTTGAAAGAGAGAAAGAGATATTTCTTTAATATCCCTTGAGAATAATCTCATTGGAAAATGTTTCCTATTCACCTTCCCCCAAATTCAATATTCAGGCCTTGTTTTTTGTACTATTTGAGGTCCAAATAGCTAAAAATCCTGCATCCATGATGACTTTAGCTTTAGTGAAAAGCAGGCAACTATACATTTGGGAAACCCTCTGTAATTTATATAGTGTGGGCTTCATATTTAGGACTCTGCATGAAAAAGGTTTCAAGTAAAAGCTTGCTGGACTTCTCCTATAATGTAACACCTTTATATCTCATGTTAGGTCATCAGAATCATATGTGCATTTATTTCTTTGGAAAAACTACCACATGAGTACCATATTAAAACTCGACATGATTTTTCCATTGCTGCCAGCACTAAGGTCACAAACAACTCTAACCTCAGGTGGAAAGATAACACTTTATTTCCTACAACCTTTTAAGAATAAGAGTTTCCATTTCTTTATAACCCAGGCCACATTAGAAAAGATTTGTGAATCCTATTTGTAAAGAGTATTTTAACTTCTGGCCCAAACTCCTGATTTTTATACAGGTTCCGTTTCAACCTCTATCCTGTCCTTTTCTCCCAGTGAGTATAAATAGCCACAATACAATATGAAATAGTGTTTTTTAAACTAAACTTCCCACTCCATATATATACTTGAAAATAGAAGTCATATGAGAAAAGTAGAAGTTATACAAAATACATCTGTCCAGATTTATAATGGAATTTGGAATAGATCCTGCTATAAACTGAAAAGTTATAAACTGGCCTCCCCAAACTAGCTGCTGATAACCTTCTTCATCTGTCTTATGTCTGAGCACTAAGCTTCCCTCAGAAATGGTGCAACCTTTCCAACTCAGAAGTCAACATGAGAAGAAACAGTGACAGTGTAGTAGGGAGATGATTTATATACCTTCTGACTCCCCTTACCTTCATCAGACACCCATGGAAGTATTTCAGTCATCTTTCTGCCATCTTATGCACAGTCTAATTTGACTTTTTGGCCTGTGGATTAGTATATATTTTACTATAGAGCCTGAATTAATGATTATTTTTTACAATAAGGTATAAATAATTTTCAAAGTATGTTCTCTGTCATGTTCTCATTTAGCCACTAGATAATTGCAAATGAAATAGATTAAATATGATTTTTAAATTTCACATTGTAAAAACTGAAGCTAAAAGTATTTAAAATATCCTTGTTGAAGTCATATGATTAATAAGTACTTGAGTAGAATTCTGGATACCTGACTCTGTCTTGAGCTCTGTTTACAATGTGTCATATGTAACATTGAAATCTGAAGCATTCATTTCATTTCACGTTAGGAATCTTACTCCGACATTTAGTGTTTAATGTCTTTCCTGGTTGTAATCATGCTTAGACAAATTTACTTTAACCAATTCTCAACTACATAAAAGCATCTTTATCTGTGTTGGTATAAATCAATTAACCTCCTTTACTTTCTGCTGAAAGTTCCAAGCTTTAAATAAATTGCCCATTAACTTTGACTGTGTGCCCAATGCACTATCAAAAATAAAAATAAGCATCCACTTGAAGTGCTGAATACACAATTATCTATCCAATATTCTTACACATCCCTTAAAAATAACCAAGAGACATCAGCCCTGATATTTTATACAGTGGCACAATTTCAATTAGAGAAAAGCTATTATGAATGACTCCTGTGCAAGAACTGTGATCACTTCAATTAGTTTTCAACAAATCCCCTTCTAATACCAATATACTAGAATTTCAGCATTCTGTGTGCCAGACAAATGCACGTTTAGAGTAAAGTTCTCACAATTATACAATGGGAAAATGAGCCAAAAAATGCAATTTACATAGCACTTAGGAAATGATTTATGAAACTAAGGGTTTTTTTTTTTCCTATGAGAAGGTAAAACTATTCAACTTATCTCATTGAACAAAAGCAACCATATGATGTTTGAAGCATAACTAAAATCAAGGAATAGTGAAAAGTCAGGCACATCGTGAAAAGTTTGTTATCTTGAGAAGACATACTTGAAGTTTTTTATTTCTGTGCCTTCTTTCCTCCCTCCCTTCCTTCCTTGACAATGAAAGTACATCTTACTTCCAAATATAACCAGTTATAGTTTTACAAAGTTCAGAACATGTTATATAAATAAATAACTGATATGCCTTCCTCACTTTTTTTCCATTTTGGGTTGCAGTGACTAATTAGCCAGACATACCACATGTTCCCTGATCTGCTTCTCCTAAACATGCCTGTCCACAATTCCTTTCCTAGGCAATTCACCAAAGAAGTACCACAAAACCTGAACTGGTCTGCACTGTCTTTAGTCAGACAAATTTCTGGATCACATATTTTAATGTCATGGAAGAAGTGCTATAATAGCTTCTAGATGCTTACTTGCCCTTAACTTCTGCCTTTAAGTAGTAACAATAAGCAGTGCATTTACTGTTTCTGACCAAGCCACTGTCATTTTTTTTTTTTCTGGCCTTTACCAGTAAGTCACTTTCCTTCTATTTTTCTCTTTTCCATAGCTCTCCTATGATAAAATTTCCACATAGAATTGAGATAATGATTTAAAAATATAAATAATTGAGCAATCTCTCTATTGAAATCGTTCAAAGGCTTCCCCTACACTTAATGGCAGCCACATTTGACTGCTATGAGGACCCTATATGATTCAGCCTCTGGTTACCTTTCCTATTTAATTCCTCTCTATTTTTCCACTGCTTGTGGTTTTGCCATTTTGTTTTGCTTTATTTTAGAACATCTGTGTGTGCTCTTTCCTTTGCCTAGAATGCTTTTCTCCTGATTCTACCAAAGGCTAACTTCTTCTTATCTCTGGATCTTGGGTGGGCAAAGTTGCAAGAAGGACAAGATATTCAACTCAGTGAAAGCAGCCATAAACAATACATAAATGAAAGAGCATGATTATGTTTCAATAAAACTTTATTCATAGAATCTGATATTTGCATTTTAATATAATTTCCACAAATAAAGAAATGTTCACCTTTTTCTTCATTTTAATCTTTAAACATTTAAATGTAAAAAGCCATTCTTAGTTTAAGGGCAGACCATAACAGATGACTAGTTTGCAGAATTCTTTTATCTAAATTCTGCTTAAATGTCATTTTATAATGGCTTTCCCTGACCTTCTTATCTAACTAAATCTCTTCCTTATCTCAGCAGTCTGTTATTTCAGTTTATGTTACCTTTTCTTTTGGTAACTGCTTGTTTTCCAATTGTTTGTTTATTCTGTGTTTTCATCCCACTTTCCTGATTCTCACTGTTCCAGTAATCTCCATACACTCACAGTTAAAACAATGCCTCGTACATGGTTGGAGCCTGGTTTTTGCATTGAATTAATTCATTCTGTGAAGCCATTTCACTATAATTCAAAGCGATTAAAAAATAAGCTATATCAGGCAGAATAGTGGTTATCAGAAACTTCAAAGGGCTCAGGGAGGATGGGATGGGAGATAGTTAACAGGTACAGGGGTACAGTTGGGTAGAAGAAATAACTTCTAATATTCTGTAGCACAGTAGGATAACTATGGTTGGCAACAATTGATTACATACTTCAAAATAGCTTTGTTGTTGTTAGTTGCTGTCGAGTTGGTATCCGACTCATAACGACCCTCATAGGGTTTTCAATGGCAGACTGTTTCGGGATTGCCTTGGGAGTGGATTGCCAGGTCCTTCTCCCATTTTTGCGGTGCTGGGAATTGAACTCGAGACCTCAGACTGCAGTGCAGCACTCTACCAACTGAGCTAAATCCCATCCCTCAAAATAGCTACTTGAGAGAATTTTCAGTGTTTCCAACACCAATGGTAAATATTTGAGGTGATAGATATACCAACTACCTTTATCTGATCATTACACATTGTTTATATGTATGTATATACATTGTATATATGGAGTTTCTTTCTTGGGTGATGATGAAAATGCTCTAAAATTGAAGAGGGGTTGCACAGCTCTATAAACACACTAAAAACCCTTGGCTTAAGCACTTTAGATGAATTGTCTCACATGTGGATTATACTCAATAAAGCTGTTAAAAAAACACTGTGAGGCTGGAGCTTAACACAAACATCCTGTTATCTTCCTCACTGTGTTGTCTTCAGACTAAATCTGTGAGAACATTTACATACTTGTTCAGTCTAAAACAGCATAAACAGTGCAAAAATGGAACTTTTATGCATTCACACTGTGCATTTCTTTGTGTTTATAAGAAAGATCGTACAAAGAGACAATGTGTTATTATAATCTTAAGACTTTTATTTGATACTCTAGTTACAGTCATTTTTCACAGAATAGGATTCCTGTGGTATCATCTTGAGTCTCACAACATGGCTTTAATAGAAAACCAGAAATAGTCAAGTACTTGCAGCAGTCATTGTTTATACGTCCATCTGGTAGGCAGCTCTCAGAGCTACTGGGACTAAGATACAAGGTCAACTGATGTTCAGCAATCCAGGAACATGTTACTGATTTTGGCCATTCTCTGAGGAATGTTTGTCCAAATATTCAGGGTGGAACTGGTTTTAGATTTTCTTTCTGTTAGCATGTTGTTTAAAATTATATCTTCAGCAAACCTCCTTCTTATAAGTGTTTATTGTCTTATAAATTTATAAGAGAAATACTTAAATTATCATGAATTTTCATAGATTTTTAGTCAGATCCATTTTTATTAAAACTCCAGGATCTAGCCAGGAGCAGTGGTGAATGCCTCTAATCATAGGGACTCTAGAGGCTGAGTCAGGAAGATTGTGAGTTTGAAGCCAGAGGCAGCCTGCATAACTTAACAATACACTGATTCAAAATAAGAAATAAAAATGGACTGAGGGTGCAGCCCAGTGGTAGAGCACTTGCAAAAGTATGTGCAATGCCTTGCGTTCAACCCCCAAGTACTACTAAATAGATAAATAAGTAGATAAATAATCCAGAATCTAGTCTAAGAGATAAGGAAATGAGATAATTATCTAGGCTACAACTGTTTTAGGCAAGTCATTACTAAAGGCAGGTTTATGTTTCCCTGGTCCTATGGAATCAATATCAGTTCATTCCTCTCTAAATTTTAGAACTGCCTCAAATCTCTAAGTACACGTTGACTTTGAGTGCCACAGATTTATAACAGTGATATGAGGTGTGATACAAAACTATAATGAATGTTTAAGTTAAAAAGTATAATGAAAGACATCTTGTCGTTGTTGTTGTTAGATGCTGTTGAGTTGGTGTCCGACTCACAGCCACCCTACGTATAACAGGCGAAACACTACTGTTACTGTTTCTCTGCTACTCATAGGGTTTTCAATGGCAGATTGTTTTGGGGGAGTGAGTTGCCAGGTCCTTTTCCCAAGCCTACAGCACCTGGTGCTCCCAGGCGGTCTCTTCTCCAAGTAATAACCAGACCTGGCCCTGCCTAGCTTCCAAGGTGGGGTCAGACACCACAGTGCTTTGGCTACAGGTATCTTGTCATTAATCCCCCTCAATATACTCTTGGTTTCAAACTCACTTATCCCGTCATTCTTGCCATTTTCATACGCAGTTCTGGAAGTCCTCTTCATGAGTGTCTTTAGTTACACTGTTGTGGCTGCCTTGATTTCCTGAATTGATTCAAAATGTTCATCTTTCATGGTCATTTTGACTTTGGGGAAGAGCAGGAAATTGGATGGTGCCAGACCCATCCAAGGTGGATGAGGACACACTACAATGTTTATTTGACAGAAATCACTATATGAGAAGCAGTGTTTGTGATCCATGATTTGTGGCCATTTTAAAATACATTTCTCAACTACGGCTCACACATGACTGACTGAAACAAGTCAGATGAAACTAGTCACATACACTAAAATTTGATGTGCTACTTGCCCCTTCCATATTGAAAATCCTTGCCTTTCTGTTGGGTGGAACTAGGCAGCAGCATTCACCATTTTTCTTTTGATCACACCTCATATCTATTGCTGTGTTCCCTGTCTGGTGATTCCTACACTCTTTGCTCTTGTATCATATGGTTTGTTCGTGGGTTTTATGTACATAACTCACACCACATACTTTTTATAGTCTATTAGAAATATTAACTTATAAATTAAATAATCTTGTATTAAGATATATAGAAAAACATATAAATCTTACTTAGTTTTTAGTTTTAATTATACTCACAAGGGACTTTTTAGAAAAGATATAGGGAAAACTTTTTATCATCCCAAACATTGGATGTTCATGGTACTGACATACTTGATTAACTATTAAAATAGTTGATAAACAGGTGATTTAATTTAAAACCTGTTCAGATGTATTTCTTAAAAATTATGTGGTGAGACTCAGCCACATGGAGCAGGCAAAGGTTTCTAAACTGGACTATACATGTTGGTGCAAATTCCTTAATGTAGTGCAGGATTTTCCTTATTTCTTTCTTGTAGAAATTTGACAAAGGAGGAATAATTAGTGTGGCTTGGAACCATGAAGTAAAATTCGAGCTGTGGTAATATTAAAATCAGTGATACTAATATTCTATTAACTATAAAAATCTCAGATAATTTCATAAATGTTTTCAAACATCCTATATACTTATGATGGGAGAAGGATGTGACAACCCATTCTCAAAGCACTGCTAAAAGAATCAACCATTGAAAACCCTATGAATAACAGAGAAGCACTGACATAGTATCAGGCATGGCACAGTGTTGGGGAGTGTTTTGTTCTGTTTTACATAGGGCCACTATGAGTTAGACACCACTTGATGGTACCTAAAAACAGCAACAATTCACTTATGACTCTAGACTTGATTTCTCTGAAAATATTTAATGTTCTATAATAAAAACAAGTTTTTAATATGGCCAAATGATAAAAGTATGGCAATATAACATTGAATGTTTAGGAAATATAAGAAGACTTGGTATGTGCATGTTTCTTATTTTCAGAATCTCCAGTGAGAGTCTTTTTGTTCTTCTTGAAGGAAAAGAGCAAGTGTACAAATCAATAAATCTTTAACTTTAAAAAGATGCCATGGGCCATTGTTATATTCTAGGTTACTATGGGTATTGCAGAAAAGTAAAATTACATTATTTTCTTCTCTTTTTAAAAGAAAATCAATAAAAAGCAATTTTATTTAAGCTGTGATTTTCAAAATTATAACTGGTACAGATTCACTCTACATACAATTCCATGATGAGCAGAATGTGATCATCAGGATACCTTTAACTGAACAAGCTATTAAAAGAAAAATGAATTTAGGCATCACAGATAGTTGGTGTCTAAACCATATAGTTGACTTTCTATATTTAAAAAAGCATGCATAATAGCAATAAAAACCCCATTTTGTGTAATAGTATTTTCTTGGACAATAGACTATAGTATTGTGTGTTTGGTGTTAACTTGCAATTTGCTATAATAGTAATAATAATAATAATAATAACAATAACAATAACAATAATAATATAATATCACACCCTGAATACTCACTAGTGACCAGAAGCTATGTCAAATACTTAATGTAGATTCTTGTTTCATCATGCAACAATCTCTGAAAGGTAGGTTTTTTTTCTTTCTTTCTTTTTCTTTTTTAAATTCCTTTTCTTTTCTTTTTTCCCTTTACTTTTTTCCTTTTTCCTTTTCTTTGTCTTCCTTCCCTCCTTCCTTCCTTCCTTCCTCTTCCTTTCTTTCTTCCTTTCTTTCTTTCTCTTTCTTTTTTTTCTGAAACTGAGATTTAAAGGGGTTGAATTAACTTGATCAGAGTCAAATTATTAGCAAGTATATATAATCAGATTTGTATCCAAGTAGTCTGACTGCAAACTATAGTTGGTATTTTTATTTGTTTTTATTTATTTATTTATTTACATTTATTTTGAATTTTGAGACAGATTCGTGGTAGGTAATTTAAACTAGACTTGAACTCATAATCCTCCTGGGTTTTTCAATGAAGTCTTGACTCAGTTTTGAGGGTCTAGCTAGCTCGTGGCTGGTCAGCTCCTCTTCTTGTGCAGTGGAACATCTTGAGTCCATACACAAACCATTTTTCTTTTCAGGATTTCACACTCTGGGATCTTATGTACCAGACCTAGTCACCCAAAACCAAGGATCAGACAACTAAGGGGCGTCCCTTTGCAAGGGAACACCAGAAATGATTCAAACTGGCCAATCCACAAGGAGCTCAGGGAACCTAGCCAATCCCATCTCACTTGCCATACATTAGCCATTCTTCCAGCTTCACCTTGCTGATACCGCTTCTCAGAAAGCAACCCCTGCAGGTCTTATCTGGCAGTTTGACCTGTAAGTCACATGTGTCATTGTGCTGCGTTGTGCCATCACAAAACCAATAAATGAGTCAACCCCTCCTTCTCTACAATTCCTTCCATTCTGTGGATGTGTACTGAAGGTATTTAAACAGTTATTTATCAATTAGATCTGTTGTTGTTTGAAAACTAGACCAGGACATATAACTATAAACCAGTCAATCCTCTTGTCTATGTATTCTTAGTTGGTCTTGGTTCTTATTAGCTAGAATTTGCTACAAGTATTTCACTAAGCACTTTTTTCTCATGTGACAATAAAGATCATGTATAAGATAGCATTAAATTTAATAGGGCAAAAAGGAGGCTATAAAATTTTAAAAGTGAATAGGGTTTAATTGATATACTTTCTGGCAGGTTTATAAGTATTAAGTTGTTAAATGAACTAATCAGAGAGGAAAAGGAATATTATAACATATAAACAACTCAATACAGTAAAAACATAGAATAATTCTAATGAATAATAAATTCAGATAGGCCCCTTGCACTTGAATACTGTGAGATAAATGCATTCATGATTATTTCCACCTTGGATATGCAAAATACTTGATTGCAAGGTGTAACTAACAATAAATTGCTTTATTAGTCTAATACAGGGCTCAAAAATCTTTGTGAAGAGTCACCTGATAAACATCCTAAGGCTTTGGGAACAATAAGGCTCAGTCCTAACTACTTAACTTTGCTTTTATAATATATAGGCAGCTATAAGCAACAGATAAATGAATGAGTGTGTAAGTGTTCCAATAAAGGTTTATTGACAAAAACAGACAGCAGATTGGAACTGGTCCATGAGCCATATTTTGCTGACTTCTGGTTTAATACTCTGAATTATGATTCTAGTTTCCTTTCTCATCCATGGCTGACAAATTTTTATATAGAGGACAAACTTCAAGGACAAAGTAACTGCTTTCATCCAGCCAAAGTTATTGCCTCTTTGTAATAACATGATTATAATTCAACTACATTTTGTTTATTTGTTTGTTTTTGTCTCCAGCCATGTCAACCACCCTGGCATTCAATTCCATCTAACCCTGGAAGCTAAGCAGGATCGGGCCTGGTTAGTACTGGGATGGGATACCGCCTGGGAACACCAGGTGCTGTAGGCTTGGGAAAAGGACCAGGCAGCCCACTCCCAAAACACAATCTGCCATTGAACACCCTATGAAGAGTAGAGAAGCACTATCAATACTGTTTCACCTGTTGTACATAGGGTTGCTGAGTCTGACAGTGAATTGACAGCACCTAACAATAAGTTATTGAATATTTATTGTGTGAAATCCTGCCCTTTGGTTCAAGACTCAGGATTGTTTTTTTCAGAAGCCTTCTCTGACAACATGAAGCATATTTTGCACTCTTATTTCTGACCCTTCATGGCCCTCTGTGTTTCTTTGTATCACACTACATATCACACTTCTGAGGATCCTATTATTTACCCCCTAAACTGATACCTGACTCATGCCATAATATTTTCATTTGCATCATATGGTTGTGAAAGCTGGACATGGAACAAGGGAGACAGAAAAAGAATTGATGCTTTTGAATTATGGTGCTGGAAACATCTATTGAATATACCATGGACTGCCAAAAGGACCAACAGATCTGTCCTAGAAGAAGTGCAACCAGAGTGCTCCTTGGAGGCAAGGATGGCTAGACTGCATCTTACATATTTTGGACATGTAGTCAGGAGGGATCAATCCATGGAGAAAGACATCATGTTTGGGAGAGTGACAGGTAAGTGAATCCACCAGATGGATTGACACAGTGTCAGCAACAGTGGGCTTAAACATAAATAAGATCGTGTGCATAGCACAGCATAGCGAAGTGTTTCAATCTGCTGTACATAGGGGCGCTATGAGTCAGACTCCACTAGATGGCACCTAATAACAACAATGACGACAACAACAACAACAAACTGATACCAAGTGCCAGGAATTAGGAACCACAATTTATTCATCTTTGCATTCCCCAAAGTCTAACATAACACCAGACTCCTAACAGGCTCTCATGCTATAAATGCTTACAAAATAAATGAATGGATAGATACCTCAACCACCTGATCTTCTAAAATCTGAAGGGAAAGGTTGAATTCTGGCATAACTGAGGCTTAGTCGTTCGAAAAGCTCATCACTCTGAATCATAGCACAAATGATAAACTTTAAAATGTTTTGCAAATGTTACTTTCCTGAGTTTACTGCCCTGTGAGGTATCTTAAATGTCTCTTCTGATTGTATGTTGATTTGCTCACTCAAGGGACTCAGAAAGTAGGTTTGAAAACAAACCAAGAATGCAGACTGTTTTCCTTGTCTGATTCACCTTTTCTTTTTGTTTCTCACATAGGATGCCTTCAGAGATGTGTGTAGATAGTCTCCCAGGAATAAGATCCAAATTCTCCTCTGGCACAGAGTAACCTGCTCTCCCAAGTGTATTTTACAATGTGCTGACTGTAATACTTTGACCGTAAACCACTAGTAATAACAAGAAATTAGGCCCTGGTTAGAAATATATTACTGCATTGCTAAATCGTTCTTTAGAATTCAACTACTGCATACTTTAGGTTAAAGAAAACTAGATCTTCTGCACTTTGGCCAAACTTGACTTTCATTTCAAATTTATCTGAGAGGAGAATTCATATCATATGATTTGCTTCACATTAAAAAACATTTACAATATGTTTGGTAAATAAATATCTTTGCTAGTAAATAGGCTAAAAGCATACTTAATGATACTTAGTAACCTAGAGGTTCCCAGGGGAAAATACTGGTTATTCTGGAGGGAAAAAAGGGAAGTAGCCAGAAATTCTGATATCCTAGGTTTCTAGGAAAGGGGAAGTAGGAATGAGTATGTGTGGAGGGTTGAGAAGAGAAACAGACTATGAGGGAAAAAAAAGAAACAACTCTGAAAAACATCTGGAAAAGTCTAGAACCTCATTCTAGAGAATGTTCCTGCTAGGTTAGCACCTTGTATTCTTCTGCATCTTTTTTTTTTCTTTTCTTTCTTCTTTTTATTTAGTATGTTAGTTGTACCTATTTATGGAGTACAGAGTGATAATTCAGCTTATATATTCAGTGTACAATTATTAAATCAAGGTTGTTGATGCTTTCATTTCCTTAAGCATTATACAAAAACTTTTTGATTAATACCTAATGATAATTATAGATATGTATGAGGTATAGTGGGATATGTTTAAGTTTCATATAGTAGAGTGAGATTCATTGTGAATTTTCATAGACTTGCATCCTGTATTTTGCATTTATTCTCTCCCTCTTTACTTGTCCATGTTGTTCCCCTCCCCCATTTCCATTAGTCCCTTACCCCCCATGGTGAGCCCACTTGTGTTTTCCAAAATTATATATGTATAATTGTATATATGTACATATTTGTATATATGTATATATATACATATATTTAAAAAAGTAGATGTAGCTTCCACATATGAACGAGAATGTGGTATTTTTTTTTTTTTTTGAATCTTGGTTATCTCCAGTTTTGTCCATTTTGCGGCAAATAACATAATTGCACTCATTTTTACTGTTGGATAATATTCTATTATGTGTATTTACCATATGTCTAAATCCAATCATCTGTTGATGGGGCTCTGGGCTGATTCCATACCCTTGAAATTGTGAAGATTTCTGCAATAAACATAGACTTGCAGTTGTCCCTATGGTCTAATGACTTATGCTCTTTTGGGTGTATTCCTAGAAACAGTACAGCTGGATCATATGATAGCTCTATTTTTAGTTTTCTAAGGAACCTCCATAGTGATTTCCATATTGGCTGAACTAATTTACAGTCCTCTCAGCAGTGTAAAAGTGTTTCTTTTCCCCCACATCCTCACTAGCACTTGTTGTTTGTTTTGGTGATGTTTAGCCATTCTGACTGGTATGTGATGGAATCTCAGTGTTATTTTGATTTGTATTTCCCTGATGGCTAAGGATATTGAATATTTTTTCATATGTTTACTGGCCATTTGTATTTCTTTCTTTCTTTTCTTTTCTTTTCTTTTTTTTTTTTTTTTTTTTTTTTTTTTTTTTTTTTTTTTTTTTTTTTTTTTTTTTTTTTTTTTTTTTTTTTTTTTTTTTTTTTTTTTTTTTTTTTTTTTTTTTTTTTTTTTTTTTTTTTTTTTTTTTTTTTTTTTTTTTTT
>VMDO01038627.1:0-13324 GCA_007922755.1 Pedetes capensis
AATATGTCATCCCAAATAATCTCATAAACTAAGGGGAATTTTTTTACATATCAATTATGTTAATTTATAAGCACATACACAAAGTTAAATGTTTAATTGAAGTTTTAATTTTATGGAGTTAAATTTAATTAATCTTTAATTCAAATAACAACTTGCAAGGTATTAAAAATAGGTATACAGTTCTGCATTGTTTTCCAGAAACCAATTACATAAGAAAAAGGGGAAATTTTGGTTTGGTAACACATTATGAAGAAAAGTCCTATAATATTTAGATGATCCAATTGCCTCATTCAACTTCTTTTTTTTTTTTTGTACTTTTTTAATTAGTCTTCTGACAACACCTAGGTTGATTCCCTATATTGGCAATTGTGAATAGTTCCACAATAAATGTGGATGAGCAGGTATTTCTAGAGTATGTTGAATTACATTCCTTTGGATATATACTTAAGAGTGGTACAGTTGAGTCATATGAGAGTTTTATTTTTAGTTTTTGAGGCACTTCCATACTGATTTTCATAGTGGGGGCACTTATATTCCCACCAGCAAGGTACTAGGGTCCCTTTCTCTTCACATCCTTGCCAGCATTTGTTGTTTGTTTTGTTGAGCCTCACTATTTTGACCAGGGTGAAATGATATCTCAATGCAGGTTTGATTTGCATTTCGATGATGGCTAAGAACGTTGAAAAAATTTTACAATGATTGTTATGTTTGTTTTTCTTCTTTTGAGAACTATCTGTTCAATTCATTTATCCATTTTTTGACTGAATACTTTTTTTGATGTTTAATGTTTTTGAGTTTTTTATATATTCTAGATATTAATATTTTGTCTGATGTATAGGTGGCGAAGATTTTCTCTCAGTCTGTAAGTTGTTTCTTTATTTTGATAATTATGTCCTTTGCTGTACAAAAGCTTTTTAATTTCATGCAATCCCATTTGTCAATTCTTGCTGTTGTTTCTTATGCTATTGGGGTCCTGTTCAGAAAGTCCTTGTCTATGCCTATGTCTTGAAGTGTTTTTCCTATGTTTTCCTCTAGGAGTTTCAAAGTTGCAGGTTTTACATTAAGGTCTTTGAACCATTTTGAAATGATTTTCATACAAGGTGAGAGATAGGAATCTAGTTTCAGTCTTCCACCTAAGGATATTCAGTTTTCTCAGCATAATTTGTGGAAGAGGCTGTCTTTTTCTAACATGTATTTTTGGCATCTTTGTCAAATATCAGGTGGCTATAGCTGAATGCCTGCAGCTGTAGCCCTGTGGCATCCGATCCCCTCAGATCTCGGAAGCTAGGCAGGGTCGGGCCTGGTTAATACCTGGATGGGAGGCCGCCTGGGAACACCAGAAGCTGTAGGCTTGGGAGAAGGACCTGGCAACCCCCTCCCAAAAATCAATCTGCCATTGAAAACCCTATGAGCAGCAGAGAAGCACTGACAATAGTGTTTCCTCTGTTGTACAGAGGGTCGCTCTGAGTCGGATACAGACTCGATGGCACCTAACAACAACAACAACAATAGCTGAATGGGTTTACTTTTGGTTACTTTTGGTTACTTTTGGATTAGATCCTCTAATCTATTCCTTTAGTTTACTTGTCTGTTTTTGTGCCAGTACCATGATATTTTTGTTACTATGGCTCTGTAGTATAATTTGAAATGAAGTATTGTGATACCTCCTGCATTGCCATTTCTGCTCATGATTTCTTTATTGATTAGTGGTCTTTTGTGCTTCCATATGAATTGTAGGATTTTTTTATTTCTGTGAAGAATGTCATTTGGATTTCAATGGAGATTGCATTGAATCTGTAAATTATTTTCGGTAATACAGCCATTTTCACAATATTAATTCTTCTAATCCATGAGCATGGAAAGTCTTTCCATCTTCCAGTATTTTCTTCAATTTCTTTCTTCAGTGTTTTAGAGTTCTCATTGTAGATGTCTTTCACCTCTTTGGTTAAGTTTATTCGTTGGTGTTTTTATTCTTTTTGAAGGTTTTGTGAATGAGATTGTTTTATTGATTTCTTTCTCAACATGGTTGTTATTGACATATACAAATGCTACTGACTTCTTTATGTTGATTTTGAATCCTGTTACTTTGCTGAAAGTGTTTATCAGCTCTAAGAGTTTTCTGGTGGAGTCTTTAGGGTCTTTTAAGTGTAGGATCATATCATCTGAAAATAGGGACAATTATACTTCTTCTTTTCCTATTTGCATCGCTTTTATTTCTATCTCTTATGTTAGGAGCCTCATTCACCTCACACTCTTGATCTAGAAATTTCCTGTAATTTAGAAAGAAGTAGATTTTATGTTAACTTAGACTGTAACTAAAACCCCCAGTAACAAATTCAGATGTACTTTCAACACTTTTAATACTTTAAAAAATATTGTCATTATATTCACACACATATGGATTTAGCTAGGTGGTAAAATGATATAAAAATATAATTTTATTAGCCACATTAATATTAGCATTCTCCCCATTCTTTTATTCCTAGGCTGTGTTTGAGTTTCATGGAGTGTATACTTAATAGAATTGACAAAGAGTTTTTGTTTCTGATACTTTTAGTGCCAGGACTACGCCACCCCCCACACTTTTTTTTTTTTAGTGCTTTTATTAGTACTTTAAAAATTTGTAAGCACATCTACTCAATTTCTGGCCTGATTTGCTAGGTAATTTAATGAAAGAAATTATTATTTTGTTAGCCAATTAGACGAACTTCCTGTGTCCAATCTATACATCAACATGCATATCAATCATGTAACAATACAATGAGATAATTGTGTTGATGTATGAGGATAAGACAGCATAAAAGCAATGATTCAAAAAGAAGGACAAGAAAACAAAACAAAACAGAAAAACAACAATAAAAATCCTCAAGCATACATGTATACACAAAGAATAAGCTCCAAATCTGAATGTACAAAATAGGAACAATAATTGTTTAGCCATGTACAGGAAATGTTTAGCTTGTCAAGTAAACTGCATAAGTAATTAATTTCTCTGTGCTACTGTTCATTGTTTAGAAGCACATTCATTCATTCATTCACTCAGTCATTGACAATTTTTGGTTAATTACCACACGCCAAACATAGTTTCAGATGCTAAAGAGATAGCAAAGAATAAAATAGTCATAATGTGTATTTTCCTGGTAATTACATCCCAAGAAGGGAAGGGAGACAGATAATAAACAAATGTAGACTTACATGTATCACACATCATGCAGCAATAAATAGTAAGAGCAAAGTAACTTAGAGAAAAAAAGGGAGATTTTTATTTTAGTAAGAGTGGTCACAGAAGGCCCTTCCACTAAGATATTGGATCACAGACCTGAAAGAAGTGAGGGAGCAAGATACTTAGATATCGCGCAGGGGAGGGGAGGGGAGAAAGTGTTCTTTTGGGGAAAGAAAACAGACAACACAAAGGTCCTGAGGTAGGATTTTGCTTGTTATATCATGTTCACTAAAGCTAGTACAGCTGAACTTGAGTGGAAGAGAGGGAAAGTGAGGGAGAAAGAGGGTCATTCCAGGGGGAAGCCAGATCACACAGGGATCTATGACCTTACCCGTGGCTCAGATCTTACTTTGAATAAGGTCAGAGATTATTGGAGGGTATGAGATGAGGAAAGACAAGCTATAATAGTACCTATACCACAATTAGAATTAATACTTATATTTTCTCCTTCCTCTTTTTTCTCTTCCTCCTCTTCCTTTTCTTCTTCATTCTTCATTTTCTCTTCTTTTAAATTTCTTCTGCTCATTTTCTTCCTCTTCTTCATTTCTCTTCTTCCTTCTCCTTTTGGCTTATTTTTACTGCTTCCGCAAGTTAGAGCTTAGTTTGCATGTTAGCTTTGCCATTTGCCAGATGTACTTATTTGCTTGTCATGGTGGAGACATAATCAACTTTGGAATATTGCAGAGCACGCACGAAAAGGCATGCAGCAGCAAGCATTTTTGAGAACCTAGGCTACCATATCAATATTTGGCATCTTGCTCTTCTCCTAACAGTGAGAATCTAATTTGTTTTCTAACATGTCTTTACAGCCATGAGCCTGATCTGGTTTTAGAGATGATATTTGCCCTCTAGCTAGCTTACATTATCTTTGAGCATTTTGTCTCCACCCTAAATTAAACCACTTTTGTTACAATGCTTGGATCACTCATCATTGCCTTTCACCCTCACACAGAGCTCATATGTTTGTTCTAATTTCATATTTTAGAGTATAGGTTTTCTATTCACTTCTGTATCAACAATCCTTCAGTTTTATATCCTAAGAAAAGTAAGAATTATAAATATTTATACTTCAAGAACTCTGCCAAACAAATGGATAGAAAAATCTTCTTGATGAGTAAGCAGTTTAAGATAGAAAAAATTTCAAGGAGATTGAATTGGGCAATTTATATAGCTTTATTATAGATTTAAAGTCCTCACATTATTTACTGATATTCACTGTAAAAAGAGAAGAAGATATTTATCAAATTGTTTTACTTGGGAACCTCTGAGTGCATTTATGTATCCAAATAATATGTTTTCAGATAATTTTGAAAGGAATGAAACATGATTGATACATGATATAGTAACTATTAATTCATTTTACCTATTGCTTATTCCTTTAGCTGTGCCTTAACTGATAGTTAACATGCTGTTTTCTTTCTCCTTCCTACTGTTTAAAACCAAATGCTTAATGTTGCACACCATAAAAGATCAGTATAGTTCATGTGTGGTTGATTGCTATTAATAAGTTCATTCTTCCTCCAGCTGCCAATATTAAACATGAATCAAATTAGTGCACCTGATATGGTTTTTATGGTAAAATTAATTTATTTTCCATACCTTTTCAACTTCATTTGAAATTCTCAGTGTTAGACTCAGTGGTCATTTTTTAAAAATTCTATTTTAAAATTGATGAGATTATGCTTTTAGAATACAGATCAAACTAAGGGTTTTTTGTTGTACTGGAATTTTACTTTTCACTTAAAATAATATTTGTTAAGCACACAGATATTGTCCATATTTGTTTAATATGTTTGTTCATGAGATAACTATTTTTTTCTTCAAAATCTGTCAGTTCTAGAATCTGTGCATCCTGGATGGCCAATAGGGAGTTCTTTAAAATAAAGCAAAAATAATGGGCATATATATTTATGTATTTGATATAAATATTAATATATATATGTGTAACAAATGGTGCCTGGCTCCTTTTTTTTTTTTTTTTTTTTTTTTTGGGACAGGGTCTTATTGTGTAGCCCAGGCTGGCCTTAAGCTCATGACAATGTTTCTGCTTCAGTCTCCAAAATGCTAGGATTACAGGTGTACACCACCACAACCAGTGGTAGCAGTGATTATTTCTTCTTCTTATTCTTCTCCCTTCTTCTTCTTCTCCCCCTCCTCTCTTAATGTTATCCAATGAGGAGGAAATGTAGAAAAACACTAACCTCTGTTCCTCCTGGAAGTCCATTTGTAGAATTTTTTAATAATTAATTAAAGGAGACTTTCTTTAAATCATATTATACATTTTGATGTGTAAAATATTACATTTATGCAGTAAATTCATTACATTACTTCCCTAGCCACTTAGTCTAAAGGAAATTTAAGATCAAAATTTGAGTATGTGTTGTTTAGGAATAGGAAAGGAAGAAAGAAAACTAACATTATTTGAGTACATATTGGAAAAAATGAAGTCTTTTATTTGCTATGCTGTTGTATTAATTTTATAGATTAAGAAACATGCTCAGAAGGCAAGGAGTTCACACAAATTTTCAAAATTAGTTGAGGGGAGGTGAGGTGGAAGAGTCTCCATATTGTGCCTTGATTTATCTCCATAGAAAATTTTTTCAATTTCTGCTATCATGTTTTAGAATAATGGTTATACCAAATTTCTCAAATCAAAGTGGTTAATATTGCATTATTTAAAATTAGAAAAAGTAGAGTTTTCTACTTCAGTGCTTCTTAAACTTGAAAGAACTGTGTCTTCTGAAGGTGCTACAAGTAGTAAGTAGTTTTATATATGCCCTTTAGGTCAGGTGGCTAACCAATTGTTCAATTCTTATATTATCTTACAACATACTTTTTCTGTTCATTCTATCATATATCTGTACATAAATAGAAAATGTGACATACATGTTGCTGTTCTTGTTAGGTGCCGTCGAGTCGATATCTGACTCATAGTGACCCTCATAGGGTTTTCAATGGCTGACTGTCCTTGGGAGTGTATTGCCAGGCCCTTCTCTCATTTTTGTGGTGCTGGGAATTGAACTCAGGATCTCAGAGACTGCAGCACAGCTCTCTACCAACTGAGCTAAATCCCAGCCCTGTGAAATACATACACAATGGAATATAATGTAGTCACAAAAAGCAATATTAAAAGCACTAGAGAAAAATACAAAATTATATACAAAGACAAACCCATCAGAATAACATCATACCTTTCAACAAAAACCCTAAAACCCAGGAAAGCATGGAATAATATTTCAATTCCTGAATGTAAATAACTGCTGACCAAGATTTTTATATCCAGCAAAGTTATTGAAAATCAATGGAGAAATAAAGAATTTCGAAGACAAGCACACACAAAAGCAATTCATGACCACCAAGTGAAGATTGGGGCTGGGATTTACCTCAGTTGGTAGAGTGCCTCGCTGCAGTCTTAGATGTCCTGGGTTCAATTCCCAGCACTGCAAAAGTTGGAGAAGGACATGGTAGGCCACTCCTGAGGCAATCCTGAAACAATCAGCCATTGAAAACCCTATAAGGGTTGGTATGAGTCAGATAGGACTCGATACCTCCTAACAACAACACCAAGCCAAGATTGAAAAAGATACTAAATGAATCTTTCATACACCGAGGAAGAGAAACAGTTCCAATCACAAGACAATAGGAAAGAATGAACTTCCTAATAGGAACAGATTAACAAAAGAAAACTAGGAAAGAATCAGTCATATCTAACTCAAAAAACCAGCATACCCTGAATACGAATAAGGGAGAAAGGAAAGAATGAATAGTATGCTAACTAATAAGGAATACACCCAATGCAATTACAAGAACCAGCAAGTTCCTCTAAATAACAATCTTAAATATAAATGTTCTTAATCCTCCAATTAAAAGAAATAGATTAGTAGATTAGATTAAAAAATAAGATCCAACAATTTGTTGTTTGCAGAAAACACACCGGAGTTGCAGTAACATTCATACACTAAAAATGAAAGGAAGAAAATTGATATCCCAAGCAAGTGGAAGCCAGAAAAGGGAGGAATAGTAGTCCTTACAACATAAAAAATAGACTTCAAGTTAAAATTAGTAAGAACAGATAAAGAATGTCACCAGATATTTATCAAGAGAATAACTGATCAAGAAAATATAACAATTGTAAACATATATGCACCAAACATTGGTGTACCCAGTTTCAAAACAAAACAAAACTACTGGACATAAAGTAACAGATAGGTCCAGGTGCAATAATAGTGAGGTTGTTGTTAGGTGCCATTGAGTCAGGTGGACTCATAGACACCTTCATAGGGTTTTCAATGGCTGATTTTTTTTCAGGGTTGCTTCAAGAGTGGATTGTCAGATCCTTCTCCCATTTTTGTGGTGCTTGAGATCAAACCCAGGCCCCTAGAGAGTGCAGACCAGCACTCTGCCAGCTGAACTACACCCTATCCCACAACAACAGTGAGTAATTTCAATACTCCAGTCTCATCAATACAACATCCAGACAATAAGTTAACAAAGAAACTTATGAGTTTCAGATCACAATAGATTAAATAGATTAAATGAACTTAATAGACATCTACAGAATATTCCATCCAAAAGCTACAGAATACACATTTTTCCTAGCAACTCATGGAACTTTCTCTAAAATTGATCACATCCTAGGCCATAAATCAAGTCTTAACCAATACAGAAATAAAAAAGTGGAATAATTTTGTGTATCTTATCATCCTTAATGGAATAAAACTAGAAATCAACAGCAAAAGAAATTACAGAAACTATACAAATACATAGAGACTAAATCTTCAACTCTTAAATGATCAATTGTTCTTTGAATAAATAAGGGAGAAAATCAAATAGTTACTACAATCAAATGAAAATTAAAACACAATCTACCAGAACATTTGGAATACAGCAAAGGCAAATCTGAAAGGGACATATATAGTTATGAGTGCCTACATTAAAAGCTCAGCAAGGATTTAAATAAATAACTTAATGATGTACTTCAAGGTATTAGAAAAACAAGAATAAGCAAAGCCCAAATCAGTATATGGAAATAAATAAAGATGAGAGCTGAAATTAATAAAATAACGACACACACACACACACACAAAAACCTAAAAAGAATTGATGAAACAAACAGCTGATTCTTCAAAAAGATAAACAAGATGAATAAACCCTTAACTAAACTAACTAAAAGAAAAAGAAGACTTCAATTCATAAAACTAGAGATAGGAAGGGCAACATTATAAAAGATAACAATAAAATACAGAGAATCATTATGGAATTCTTTTAAAACCTATATTCTCCCCCCGCCAAAAAAAAAAAGAAATCTAGAAAACTTAGATGGGATAGATAGACACATATGACCTACCAAAATTGAATCAAAAGGATGTAAACAAATTAAATAAACCTATGATGAGTTACAACCCCCTCCCAAAAATCAGTCTGCCATTGAAAACCCTATGAACAGCAGAGGAGCACTGACAATAGTGTTTCCCCTGTTGTACAGAGGGTCGCTATGAGTTGGATACCGACTCGATGGCACCTAAAAACAACAACAACAACATGATGAGCTGCAAGATTGAAGCAGTAATAGAGTGTTCGAAGAAAGAAAAGCCTAGCACCAGATAGATTCACTGCTGAATTCTACAGGACCTTTAGAGAAGAATTAACACCAATGCTCCTTAAACTATTCCTAAAAATAGAAAGGGAAGTCTGTGGTCACCATGCTAGCAGGACTGATTTCTGAGGAAGGCTCTCCTTGGCTTACAGATGGCATCTACAAATCCTGCAGGATTAAGACCCCACATCCATGACATTATTTAACCGTAATAATCTCCTTAATGGTCTTGTGTCCAAATATAGATGCTTCAACAAGTGAATTGATATAGCACTTCAAGCATGGATATGAGGGATGGGGGGAGTTATTCAGCCCATAACAACATCTAGTCCTGGAATTGAAGGATGCTGTATCTTAAGAATGGAAGTAATAAATCAAGAAATCAATAGTCTAAATGAGAAAAAATATTTGATAATGCTCTACAGACTCAATTCAGTTGCCCAATCTTCGTGTTCATTGATTCTTTTTCTTTCTAATCAGATCTGCTGTTGAGCCATTCTAATGAATCTTTCATTTCATTTCCTGTGATTTTAGGTTCCAGAAATTTTGTTTGGTTCTGTTTTATGATTCCTAGTCCTTTGTTGGTATTTTAATTTTGTTCAAATAGCATACTAATGAGTTTCTTTTAGTATTTATTCTTTGAGAATATTTAGGACAGCTGTTTAAAATTCTTTGCCTGATAAATCCTATATTTGGGCAATTAATTTTGTTTCTTGTTTGTTTTTATTGTTAAAAGCTACAGAAGAAGCCAAGTGTAGTGGTGTACACCTGTAATCCCACCTCTTGGTAGGCTGAAGCAGGATGAGGATCTACATGAGTTCAAACCCAGCCTGATCTATGTAATGAGTTCCAGGACAGTTTGGGCTACACAGTGAGACCTGTTTCAAAAAACCAAACCAAACAAAAAACAACCAAAAATTTAAACAAAACAAAAACTTGTAGTAGTACATTTGTTTTGAGACTTTTTCAAACTGTTAAGTGATTATTTTTGTATTTTCAGTGCTCACTGAAGTGTCTGTTGCTTTGGCTCACATTCAACAAATGCTTTGACAGGACTTTCTTGAGTTCCAAGAACTGAAACAGATAAACACCCGCCCACCTACCCATACCCACACACTCTGAAAGGGAAGAACAACCACTTCTCCCAGTATATACAGACTGGCTTTGTGCTGGGGCAGTGTTCACTGATTATTGAGGCTTGCTTTGGGGTGAAGCCTTAAGGTTCCCTCAGTGCAGTTCTAAACATGCATCTTGCTTTGGTATGCATTTGTGACTTTTTTAAATCCTACATATAAGGAGCTGCTTTTGAATATCTCATTTCTCAGTGAATCTCACCTCAGCTTCTCCTATGTTGTCCTTTGTGTATCTCCAATCATAATCTCATACATCACGTGTGTGTGTGCATGCTTGTAATCCCTTGTAGCTTCTATGAGGAGTGCCTGCCTTTTTCCCTGTCTACATTCTGAGTTATGCCAGTCAGAGGTTAGAAAAGTCAGTTCTTCAAACATACTCCAACCAGGTTAGAGCAGTTACACAATTTGCAAATAAGGTATATTCTGCCCTCTTTAGTGTAAAGATGAGAGAACTTTGGAACCGGGTTGTCATTGTCATTGCTCAAGACCAAGACTGGCAGTGAGCCAAGGACAGGTTGGGCAAGTAAAACTCACAGAACTCTGCTATCATTTCGGAGGTGTTTCCTTCTTGATTATTTGCTTTATCACCATAAATCTTTGTTTCCAGAATTCTTATAGAGTTGTTTGAGAAGACATGTTTTTTCAATGCTTCTATGGAGGAAGGCCAATTTGGAGCTCTCTTGCTTGCCTTTTTGTTGATGTTGGATTATACAGAGCTCTTAACTATGACATTATTACAAGTTTTTCCATGTTTCTAACCAGTTTTTATGTTAAAAGTGTGCTGGGGAATAGAAAAATAATTAAAAGACGCATTGTTTAATACATAAAAGTCTAGCTTTTTCTTCACTGAGTCACAGATATTAAATACTAAGACTCAATAATAGCATTTGCCATAGAAATTATTTATAAGATGTTTTCTGATTTAAGTAATATTTATGTCAAATATGTTATGATGCCAGACTTGTTTTCCATGTAGAGTTTGTTAATATCTTTATATTTCCAACACTTTAATATATATCACAAATATCACTTACATTTCTTTCAAGTCATACAATTATTTGTTTTTAATTTAAAAGAAAACATATCGGTTTCTATTTTTAAAGTATAATGTAAAATACCTTGCTTTCACATTTAAAATTCTCTTATGTTTTTAGGGGTTGCCTGTGTTTTTCTTTTTAAAGAAATGACACTTTTTCTTCTGAGAAAGTATAATATGTAGACATAGGGACTGTCTTTATGAAGGTAATTTTCAAAATAATGTTGATTTACTCAACCCAATTAATGTTGTAATTACAAAATATCCTCACAATTAAGCTTTAAAGTTGGCTTTTGGTTCCAATTACCTTTTTAATTAATGAGGAAGTGCTTCATGGATAAAAATCTGTCCAAATAAGACCTTTGAGGATAAAAGGGTCATTTGAGAGAATGGGAAGCAAGCACTTGTAAGGGATTATTTTAATAATGAAACAAGTGTATGCATAAGGGAGAGATGAACTATTCTATGGTGTCAACTACCTGTAAGAACATGCCAGAATGCCAATGCCCAAATGTGTCAATAACCATGATAAATCTTCGGAATATATTTCATAAATATTTATGTCATATTATTTTTTAATGATTTTCATAAATAAATACTGTTATAATAAAAATTCTACTTTCTCATTATTTAAAATTATAAAAATTGAAAGAAAAGCATAGGTAACAAAATACATTCATCCTCAAGTTTAACCAATCTGAAGTACACCAGAAAGGGATATTTTTCACTCTTATGGTAGCAGAGTTTCCTTCTCCACTCAGCCTAGGCCCTAGAGGATCAAAAGCTGTACTTAATGTTTCTTCTCAAGTTGGAGGTATCAACGTGAGCCTCAAGAACTTCCATTCCCAGAAGTGATTTCCCACTCTCAGAGGTGTTTTCTTTATAATTCCCTTTGCAGCATCTGTCAGCTTATGTCAGAATTGAAGGCTATTAGTCAGAAATAGAAAAGGTAATTAAAAGCCTCCCAACAAAGAAGAGTCCAGGTCCTGATGGATTCACAGCAGAATTTTACCAAACTTTTAAAGAAGATATAATACCTGTCTTCCTCAAATTATTCCATAGAAAAGGAGGCAACACTCCCAAATACATTCTATGAAGCTGCCATCACCTTGATACCTAAACCAGGAAAAGATTAATCTAAGATAGAGAATTACAGACCCATCTCCCTTATGAATCTAGATGCAAAAATATTTAATAAAATTCTGGCAAACAGAATACAGCAGCATATGAAAAAGATTATTCACACAACCAAGTGGGATTTACACCACAGATGCAAGGGTGGTTTAACATATGGAAATCAATTAATGTAATCCAATATATCAAGAAACTGGAAAACAAAAACCACATGATCATCTCAATTGATGCTGAAAAGGCCTTCAATAAAGTTCAACACCTTTTCACGATAAAAACATTGGAGAAGATAGGTATAACAGGCAAATACCTTAATTTCATAAAAGCCATTTATGACAAGCCTACAGCCAACATTATATTAAATGGAGAAAAACCGAAACCATTTCCTCTTAGATCTGGAACAAGACAAGGATGTCCTCTCTCTCCTATTCTATTCAACATAGTAATTGAAGTCCTGGCCAGGGTAATCAGACAAGAGAAAGAAATCAAAGGGATACAGATTGGCAAGGAAGAGGTCAAATTATTCTTATTTGCAGATGATATGATCTTATACCTGAAAGACCCCAAAACCTCAACCAGAAAACTTCTGGATCTAATTAACTCCTTCAGCAAAGTCGCAGGCTACAAAATTAACACACAAAAATCAATAGCTTTTCTTTACACCAATTCCAAACAGGAAGAGAAGGAAATTTCAGGAAAAATACCATTCATGATAGCTCACCAGAAAATTAAATACCTTGGAATCAATCTAACCAAAGACCCTTCAGTTCTCTACAAGGAAAGTTTCAAAACATTAAAGAAAGAAATAGCAGAGGACACTGAAAAATGGGAAGACCTCCCCTGCTCCTGGATAGGGAGAATTAATATTGTAAAAATGGCTATCCTACCAAAAGCAATCTATAGATTTAATGCAAACCCATTAAAATTCCACTGACTGACTTTACAGAAATAGAAAAAATGATCCAAAAATTCATATGGAACCACAAAAGACCACGTATAGCCAAAACATTCTTAAGCTGCAAAATGAACGCAGGTGGAATCACAATTCCTGACTTCAAGCTATACTACAGAGCAGTGGTTGCAAAAACAGCTTGGTACTGGCACAAAAATAGGCCCGAAGACACCTGGAACAGAATAGAAGACCCAGAAATATCTCAACACGCCTATAGCCACCTGATTTTCGACAAAGGAGGAAAGCAAGTAAA
>VMDO01038628.1:0-13321 GCA_007922755.1 Pedetes capensis
CAACAGTAGTAACCCTGATAAATACCTGATAAATAAGAGTAAAATTATTTTACTGGCAGAAAAGGGAAAGTATGTCTTCAAACCTGCTCATTAATTTTGGATAAAAGAATATATAAAAGAAGAAAAAGTTTTCAAGTAAAAGAATTAGAACTATCAAACACAATGTAGTACTCAAGAATACCAATTTTTTCTTACTGAATTTAAAATGAAAATTAATTTGACAATTTGACATCAAAATTCTGCAGCTTAAAGATCACAGAAGAGACAATGGAATCCTAAAAATAAATGAAAGACATTTATAAGAGATAAGGGAATTATAACATTAATAAAAGGCAAGACTAATGCAATGGAATAAAATCAATTTTAATTTAAAATAAGGATTAGGTGTTTATATGCATATAAGAAACTAAAAAAGTGTTTTTCAGGTGAATATGATAAGTTTGAGAAGCTAGATTTCTTACCTCTCTGGGGACAGATTTCAAAATTTTTTAAGTTAATAGAAATGAATAGTAAAATATTTGGAACTGTTGTTAGAAAATGTATTAGTGTTAGAAGTTTTTTAAAAAATGATAGATTACTTTAAAATGAGACAAAGCGACCAATTCCACCCCAGAAACTGAAGTAATTGTATAAGGAAAAAGCAAAGCAAAAAGAAGAATAATGATACCAAACAATAACTATGAAAGAAGAGAGGTGTATATGTATCAATTATCCCACTAAATGTAAATAGACAGTTCTCTTGGAAGAGAAACTTGATTGATTGAATTGCATACAAACTCCAGCAAGCAAAGAAAAAAAATGAAAAAGAAAACTATAAATGATAAATGTTGGCAAGGATATGGAGAAAATGGAAGTCTTGTGCTTTGCTGGTGGAAATGTAAAGAAGGTAGCTATAAAAACCATTAAGGTAGGTCTGCAAGAAGTTAAAAGTAGAATTACCATAAAATTGAGCAACTCCAATTCTAGATATGTACCCAAAGTAACTCAAAGAAAGGACTTGAACAGATATTATAGATTTATGTTTATAGCATTATTATTCACAATAAATGAAAGGTGAAAGCAAACCAAGTGTCCATTGACAAGTGAATGGATGTCCAAAACTTTATAAATTAATATATGTTGGAAAAATATTCATCCTTAAAACATATTGATTTACAGTAGCTAAAGTTATAATAGTCCGTGAAATATCTAGTCTAGTAAACATAGTTTATAGATGAGGAGATTTTTAAATTAATTGCATAGTTAATTATTTGCATGGACAAAAACAGTTCTCTGATTATTGATCAGATGTATGTGCATGATAGACTATGTCTTAGCTACATATTAACTGGAAAAATAATGCAAAAATGTTGACAACTTATGCAACCAGAACTTTTTATATTTCAGCTTTTCTCCATATTATTCTTTTTTCTGGAAGGCTGTTTGCACAACATTTCTCTGTTATGCAATCTCCAAACAAGTTTTTATGTATTCAGATTTCAGCACTAAAGGGAATGCAATTTTCCCTCTTGTGTGTTATATTAATTTGTCCATCATGGAGGTGAAATACCTGATAGAAATAGTTTAGGGGAGTCTCATAATTGAGAGGATTTCTGTCCATAGTGACAGCACAGTTGTCAGCTGTGTCTACAGCCAGGAATTTACATCATAATGAACAGGAACAGATAGAGTGGCAGGAACTGGGGGCATGTATAAAATGTCAAAAGGCCTACCCCCAGTGACCCTCCTCTTCCAGCTATGTCACACCACCTAAATTTCCACAGCGTCCACAAATAGTGCCACAACCTTGAGACCAAGCATTTAGACACATGACCTTTGGGGGACATTATAGATTCAAACCATAACACTCCTCCCATAGCTCCCAAAACCTTCTGACCATCTCAAAATGTAAAATGTCCAACTTTAATAGTCCTCAGAGTCTTAACACTCTCAAGTCCAAAGTCATGCCTGAAACTCAAGGCATATTTATCTCTGAGCACACATAAAAAAATGAGTTACAGTTTCCCAAAATACAATGGCACAGAGTGAGCACTCTCATTCAAAAAAAAACAGGGGGCGGGGGAATAGAGGTATAGGAAAAGACTTCTCTAAATCAAGACAGAAACCCAGAAGGGCACACAAACCCTGTAGATCCACATCTGGCATCTGGCACATGTTGTAGCATCGTCTGGGCTTGAACAGGTTTGGGGAGACTCACTCTGACTTCCTTGCCATTTGTATGCTCATTTTAGGCTCATTCTACTCATTCCCAATGTCTTTCCTTGACAGATGTTTCATGTTGTTGTTATCTCCAACACATGGGGTTTCAATACATCTTAGACTCCACCTTCAAAGAGGCAAGCACCAGCCCTTCATGGGCTATTCGTAAGCAATCTAATGCTGGCACACATTGCTTATCCTTGCAGGTTGTTCTCTAGAACCTTGGTGGCAGCCTCATAACCCCTTAAACCTTGCATTATTCAGACCTGAAAAACCAGCTTCACATGGACAACTCCAAGGCCTACTGCTTGCTCAAGTGGTGGCTGGGACCCTTTGACCATGGGTCCTTTACTCATGGCCTCTGTGTCCTTAGACTTGGAAACAATTCACTTAGGTGGACCCTTTTGGACAGGGTACGCAGAAGGCCCTACCTTTTCAGATACTATCTTTTTGAAGGAAAGTCTTTTAAATAGATTTGCAGTTTTACACTCTGGAGGTTTAGCTGGTGTGTGTGTGGGGGGGGGTCTAGTCAACTCCTGCTTTATTCTCAGGCCAGATTTACAATTCCAGAACAATATGCATAGCTTCTCTTTAATGCCCTTCCATCTTTTTAGATATTATAGCTTCCTTAGCTGAACTTGGCTTGTCTACAACTTTAAACCTGAGGCTAATTTTTTTTTTTTGCCAAAACTGCACTGTTAAGGCATATTTCTGTTCTTTTTGTAACTTTTCTTATATAAATATGGCTGAAAACTTCCAGTAATAACAAACACATAGCCTCAATGTTATATCTTTTTGATATTTTCTCCTCCAAGTTAATTAGTCCATAACTTTTGAATTCAGTTTCCCTCAAATTTTAGGCCATGGGTATATCACAGAAAAACTCTTTGCTAGGGTGTAGCATGAATGACCTCTAATCCAATTCCCAATATTATCCTTATTTCCTTCTAAAGCACACTGAGTACCATCTTCATTGTCCAAATTCCATCAGCAGTTTAGTCTACAGAACCTTCACAAGAACCACCCGTCCATCTCTTCTTATAGAACTCTAAGGCTTCTCTGGCTCACATCTCCAAGTTCTTTCAGACTTCATCAAACAAGTCCCAATGGCCTAAGAACCACATGGTCAGGTTTTGGCACAGCAATGACCCTACTCTCAGTACCAATTTTCTATGTTAGCTGGTGTGTTGGAGTGACTAAATACCTGAAAGAACAACTTGTGGGAGGAATGAAGGTTTTTTTGGCCTGTAATTCAGAGGAGGAAGGGTGGCACACCTGATGGGAGAGCCAATAGAACAGAACTTCACGTCATGGCAAACAGGAAAAGAATAAGTGGCCATGAGGAGGGCCCATGTAAGAACTCCAAATGCCTCCCCGTACTGATCCCCCCTATGAGCTAGATCCCATTTCTGAAAGTCCCACAGCCTCCACAATCAGTGCCACTATGTGGGGGCCAAGTATTTAAATGTATGACATTTGGGGCATATTTTAGATTCAAATCATAGCATATGTTCTTGCAACACTTCATGTTCTTCTTTTATAGCCTATGGTATAAACTTAATCATAAATTATTGGTCAAATTATTTGTTTAAAGGTTCTCTTTCCCATAGATTGCAAGGTCCATTAAAACAGTTATGTGAAAGATTTGTATAGTATAGTTTCTGAAAAAAAATATTGCCTAAAGAAATGGATCTGGGCTTTATGAACACATAACTTATTTTGGATACTTTTGGGGATGAAATAAAATGAACAATGAAAAATAAACTTCTTCATTCATATGACATGCTATTCTTCCCTTTACCTTTTAATTCAAAACATCCAACTCATTTTTTAAGTATTTAATTTCACTCCTCCCCCCCACTTTCCTTCTTGCATTCATGTTGAAAGTTTTCTCTATCTCTAACACTCAGTATCATTCCTGACCTGCCAATTGCCAGTCCTCCTTAGGTAGACATTGTCTGGCCTCCCGGATTAGGCGAACTCTTCCTCTTATTACCAGATACTCTTTATACTGTGAAGTATTTACATCTTGAATGTATATTTCCCCATTATACTGTAGGTAATAGGGATTTTATTTACCATTCTCATCAACTCCTATATTCCTAATGCCTTGTACTGCTTGGAAGTTTCTGAGGTATCTATTTATCTAGATGTTGAATGAAGGAGAAGACAAAATAGTCATCAGTTCTCAATAGAGTGCATCTTCATAAAAATTTGTAGCATAAAGAAAGTACCAGTTTAAAAAACAAAACCAATAAAAACTTCAAGAGTTAATGCCATATTAGTTATCTATTAGTGGCAAATACAGATTGATCTTCAGTAAAGCTGGTTCTCTTAGCCAATAAACTAAAGTGTACATAAATCATTGATGCTGTCTTTTTAAATAGACATTTCTACCTCCTATGTTTGGAGTGTCCGATACAATCTGCAGGGTTATGTATCTATTTGTGGGGTTGACACAGTACCTAGGGCCCATAACATGTTTAGGAATCTATGAAAATGTTTTACTATTGTTTTTTAAATCAGAAAAAATAAAACTTTAAAGAAAAAAATTTAAATAGACAATATTATTATATTTTATACTAACACACATGAAACATATTTTAAAACATTTTCTTATGGATGTATTGTTGTTATTGTTGTTAGATGTCATCAAGTCAGGTCTGTCTCATAGTGACCCTATGTACAACAGAAAGAAACACTACCCAACACTGTGCCATGTGCAAGATCTTTTTCATGTTTAATTTCTTTGTTGTAGTCATTGTGTCAATCCATCTAGTAGAGGGTCTTTCTTTTTTTCTTTACCTGCTACTCTCCCAAATGTCATGTTCTTCTTCAGGGATTGTTCCCTCCTGACTATATGTCCAAAATATGTAACATGCAGTCTAGCCATCCTTCTGAGGAGCACTCTGATTGCATTCCTTCTAGGATAGATCTGTAGGTTCTTTTGCCAGTCCATGGTATATTCAGTATTTATCTCCAGCACCATAATTTAGAAGCATCAATTATTTTCCTGTTTCCCTTATTCACTCTCCAGTTTTCACAAGCAATGATGTGACTGAAAATACCATAACATGAGTCAGGTGCACCTTTGTCTTCAATGAGACATCTTTATTTTTCAACACTATAAGGAGATCTTTGCAAGAGCTTTTTGCAGTGGAATATGTCTTTTGATTTCTCAACTATTTCTTCCATAGATATTGATTGCAAAGCCAAAAAAAAAAAATCTTGGATAACCTCAATCTTTTCTCCATTTATCATGATGTTGATTACCGATCCAGTTGCAAGGATTTTTGTTTTCTTGATGTTGAGGTGAAATCCATAATGAAGACTATGT
This sequence comes from Pedetes capensis, assembly GCA_007922755.1. Classification (NCBI taxonomy): domain Eukaryota; kingdom Metazoa; phylum Chordata; class Mammalia; order Rodentia; family Pedetidae; genus Pedetes; species Pedetes capensis. Next base: position 5,537 of record VMDO01038628.1, read on the forward strand.
TCTTTGATCTTCATCAGTAAATGTTTTAAATCCTCTTCACTTGCTGCAAGCAAAGTTGTATCCTCTGCATAACACAAGTTGTTAATGAAACTTTCTGCAATCCTGATGCCACATTCTTCTTCATAAAGTCCAGCATCTTGGATTATTTGCTCAGCATAGAGATTTAAGAAGCACAGTGAAAGGATATATCCCTGTTGCACACCTTTTGTGCCTTTAAGCAAGTGGTGTTTTCTTATTGTGTTTGAATAATTGCCTCCTGATCCATACACAGATTTCTCATGAGTACAATTAAGTGTTCTGGTATTCCTACTCTTCAAAATATTATCCATAATTTGTTGTGATTCACACAGTCAAATACCTTTGAATAGTCAATAAAACATAAACAGTCATCTTTCTGTTATTCTTTACTTTTGGCCAATATCCATCTGACGTCAGCAACAATGTCCCTAGTTCCATACCCTCTTCTGAATCTGGCTTGACTTTCTAGCAGTTCTCTGTCCATATACTGCTGCTACCACTTTTGAATGATGTTTAGCAAAATTTTACTTGTGTGTGATAGTAATGACATTGTTCAATAATTTCCACATTTGGGCGGATCACCTTTCTTGAGAATAGGCACAAATATGGGTCTTTTCCAGTCAGTTGTCCAGGTAGTTTTTTTCCAAATCTCTTGGCATAAACAAGTGAGGACCTGCAGTGCTCCACCTGTTTGTTGAAACATCTCAATTGGCATTCCATCAGGTCCTGGATCCTTGTGTTTCAGCTGAGCCTTCAAGGCAGCTTCCACTTCTTCTTTCAGTACCATTGATTCCTGATCATATGCAATCTCTTAAAATGATTGATCATTCAACAATTCTTTTTGATAAAATGGCCTTGTGTCAAATGACTTCCATGTTGTTCTGATGTTTGCTGAATTAATATCATCCCTGTAGAATCCTTCACAATTGCCACACAAGGCTTCAATTTTTTCTTCAATTCTTTCAGCTTGTGAAAAACAGAGCATGTTCCTTCCTTTTGGTTTTCTATCTCCAGTTCTTTGCATATATCATTATAATATTTGATTTTATCTTCACTAGCTGCCCTTTGAAATGTGTTTAGTTCTTTAACTTTTTCATGTCTTCCATTTGCTTTAGTTACTTGTCATTCAAGGGCAAGTTTCAAAGTCTCTTTTGATATGTAATTTTTTCTTTTTCTTTTCTTTTCAATAATGTTTTGCTTTCCTCATGAATGATGTCTTTGATGTCTTGCAATGATTGGTCTGATCTTTGATCATTAGTGTTCAATACATCAAACCTTTTTCTCAGGATGGCCTCTGAACTCAGGTGGAGTATACTCAAGGTCATACATTGGCTTTTGTACACTTGTTCTTGTATTCTTTAGTTTCAGTTTGAAACTGCATGTGAGTAGTAGATGATCTGATCCCCAAACAGCACCTGTTTTTTTTTTTTTTTCTGACTTCTGATATTGAAGTTTTCCATTAACTCTTTCCACATATGTAGTTGATTTGGATCTTGTATATTTCATCTGGTGAATTCCATGTGTAAAGTCACAATTTATTTTGGTAAAAAATATATTTGTGCCGGGTGTGGTGGTGCATGCCTGTAATCCCAGTGGCTTGGGAAGCAGAGGCAGGAGGATCACAAGTTTGAGACCAGAGGAAGTCTGTGTAACTTAGTGAGACCCTGTCTCAAAAAGTACAAAAATGAGGTGGGGGTACAGCTCAGTGGTCCAGCACTTGCAGAGCATGCAGGCGTGAGGCCCTGGGCTCAGCCCCCAGCACAGAATAAGTATATAAATAAATTAATTAAATATATATATATATACATATATATATATATACCTATATATATATACACATATATATTTTTTCAATGAAAAAGTCATTGGTCTAACAAAATTCTATTATTCAAATTCCATCAAATTCCAATTCAAATTGTTTCTCTCACCAAGGCCATATTTTCCAATTACTGAGCCTTCTTTGTTTGTAACCTTTGCATTCCAATCACCAGTAATTATTGATGCATCCTGAGTGAATGTTTGGTCAATCTCACATTACAGAAGTCTGAATTGGATATTTCCACAAATGTTTATGAAGAAAGTAGACCCTAGACCACCTATTTTACTCCTGGTGCAAATAGATTTATTAAGGAATTTTCAATTAATTTTTATAAAGACAAAATTTTCTCTTAAAAAGATGATTTATTTTATTTTTATTGGCATATAGTAATTTTGAAAAATGATGAGTTTCAATGTGATATTTTCATACATGTATATACTATGATTGTATTCACCAACCATTATCCTTTCATATCTGCCTTCCCATCTTGGTGTTCCCCTTTGTTTCACTTAATATTCCCTTTCTTACTTTATCTATTTTTATTTTTAAATCAAGATTCCATGTATGAGAGAAATATGTGATATTTGTATTTCTGAGTCTGGCTTATTTTGCTTAACATGATGATTCCCAGTGCTATCCATTTTCTTGGAAATGTCATATTTCAAAGAACATTGTTTCTTCATAAAACCAGACACTTTAAAATTAATAGAGGAAAGGATAGGCAATACACTCCAACATATGGGCACAGGAAACTATGTCTTTAATAGGATTCCACTTGCTCAAAAAATTGCAACAAGAATAAATAAATGGGATTACATGGAATTAAAATGTTTCTGTACAGCAAAGCAAACAATCATCAGTCAGGGAAATCCCCACTGAATGGGAAAAAATAGTTGCATCCTATACATCAGACAGGGTACTAATTTCCAGAATTTATGAAGAACACAAGAAAGCAATACCCGAGAAAACAAATAACCCAATACATAAATGGGCAAAGGAACTGAACAGACAGTTCTCAAATGAAGAGGCCCATAAAGCCATGAAACATATGAAAAAATCCTCACTATCCCTAGCCATTAGGGAAATGCAAATCAAAACAACACTGAGATTCCACCTTACTCCAGCAAGAATGAACAGGATCTATAAAACAAATAACAACAAATGCTGGTGATATTGTGGAGAAAATGGAGCCCTCTTACACTGCCTGTGAAGGTGTAAATTAGCTGGGCGTGGTGGCGCACGCCTGTAATCCCAGCGGCTTGGGAGGCGGAGGCGGGAGGATCGCAAGTTCGAGACCAGAGGCAGTCTGCGTAACTTAGCGAGACCCTGTCTCAAAAAGTAAAACAAAACAAAACAAAAATTGGCTGAGGTGCAGCTCAGTGGTCCAGCACTTGCAGAGCACGCAGGCGCGAGGCCTTGGGTTCAACCCTCAGTACTGCAAAAAAAAAAAAAAAAAAAGGTGTAAATTAGTCCAACCACTTTGGAAATCAGTATGCAGTTACCTTAAAGAACTTAAGATAGATCCATCATATGATCCATCTATAACACTATTGGGAATATACCCAAAGGGAGATGAGTCATCATACCACAGAGACACCTGCATCTCCATGTTGAATGCAGCACTTTTCACAATAGCAAGGATATGGAATCAACCAAAATGCCCATCAACAGAAGAATGGATAAAAATAACTATGGCACATATACACAATGGAATACTACTGAGCAATCAAAAAAATGAAATAATGTAATTTGCAGCAAAATGGGTGGAATTGAAGAAAATTATCTTATGTGAATGAACACAAGCCCAAAAGGAGAAATACCACATGTTCTAACTCATATGTGGGAGGTGAATCATAGTTTAAAGAAGGAAAAAACCCTATATAGAAATTGGAACATAATAAAAAGCTAAAGTCAACTTAGCTGAGAAGGGACAATTTAGGAGTACAATGAAGGAGGGAGGGATCTAGCAAAAGGAAGAGATGATGGGAGAAGAAAGGAGGGAGGGAAGGAACAAGGAGGACCAAAGAATGAGAGAGAGGGTGACCTCAAAGTAAATATTGTACATTGCAAAAATAACTTCCCCCTTACCTTCTTGTGCACCTCCTTCCCCTTCTTCTACACCCTCACCAAAAGCCTCTCTTCTACATTGCATGTCTTTTTGTGGAACTATTTTTCTATATACCCTTGCATCCCAATTATGTTTAAGGTCCAAACTTTTTTTTGTAGTGATCTATTTTTTTTTACATTGTCAGTAGTATTACATGAATAATCTAGCCCATTTGTATTATTACCATTCTTAGGTATTATTGGTATTATTATAATTATTTCCTGAACTATTAAAGTTGGGCTGTTTACTTTGAGGTTGCCCTCTCTCTCACACAATGCAGAAGGGAGGCACAACTAACTGTACATATATATGCCTTGTGGAAGAAAGGCAAGATTTGTTTCTGAGTGCTCACTCTGTCATGCATTGCTCCAGTTGGAGTATTTGCTTCCTACTAAACTCATGTGAAATTTAATTGCTCTCAAATGTAATTAGGCCTTTGAGAGGTTATTCGCCACCAGAGCTCTACCCTTATGAGTAGGATTGGAGTGGTTATGAAAGAACAAATTTCACCCTTCTTGCTTTTTCTTACTCTTCCAACTTCTGCCCTTACAGATGCTGGCCCCTCTCTCTAGGCCTTTTCAGCCTCCAGAACTGTGAGCCAATACATTTCTGTTCATTGTGAATTACCTACTCCCAACTACAAGTTATTCTGTTGTAGAAGCAAAAACAGACTAGGTCATGCATACAAGCATACACTCATATAAAACATACATATACACACATTCATAAGTACATGTAAACACACACAAACATTTATACACTTATATATAAATAACTGCACACTTATACATGTTTGTACATATACATGCAAAAATACAAAACACACTGAGATCTGTCCTCTTTAAGAAGAAATCTGGCAAAAGTGAAGAGGATTATAATCAAGATTTTATAAATAAAGGCTAGAAGGGGATAAACCAGCATTTATATGCCTGTGGTCTAGCCAGGGAGTCCATGATATTAACCACAGTACTTTGCTGCCCCTGTGTAGCTTGAAAGTGAGAGTATCTGTTCTACATGGATTTATTGAGGATTACAAGTTAATCACATAAAGTGATTAACATGATGCTTGGCATAGAGTACACATTTAATGAATGTTAGACTTTTTTATTAAAACTTTTCCCCACAAAAATGTCATTATCAAAAATTCATGTGACAGCTCCACAGCAGTCTATAATTGTTACTTTGGAGACCTATCAAAAGGAAAATCTCATAAAATTTGTGAAGTTCAAGTAACATTTTTCCAGACCAATGCAATGTTCTTGCGCTATAACACAGTGATGCTCATTAGGGAAAACATGTTTAGTTCACAGTCTTTCCATTTGAATTGTTCAGAAAGTGAGGGTTACAAAAGAGTAGTAAAGTTAGTAAATAAATATGTGGAGGAGCGATTCTTCCCAAGGGTAGAGAAGTATGTTCTCATATGTGTAAGCTAGATTTATTTCAAGAAGAAAACATAAGAGGGTGCCAAAGAAGTATACATATTTTAAGAAAGGAAAAATTTTATTAAAATTGTAAGGATGTATATTATATACTGAAAACAAAAGATTAAGACAAGTGGTATGTGACACCATTGCTGATGTCAGATGGATCTTAGCTGAGGCAGAGAATATCAGAAAGATATCTATGTTTTATAGATTATGCAAAGGCATTTGACTCTGTGCATCATAACAAATTATGAATAACCCTGTGAAGAATGGGAATACAAGAGCACCTAACTGTACTCATGAGGGATCTGTACATGGATCAGAAGGCAGTCATTCAAACAGATCAAGGAAATACTGCTTGGTTTAAAACTGAGAAAGGTGCACATTAGGGCTGCATCCTTTGACCATATCTCTTCAATTTCAATGCTGAGCAAATAATTCGAGAAGTTGGACTTTATGAAGAACACAGCATGAAGATTGGAGGAGGACTCATCAACAACCTGCGTTATGCAGATAAAACAACTCTGCTTGCTGAAAGGGAAGAAGATTTGAAGCATTTACTGATGAAGATCAAACAACATAGCCTTCAGTATGGATTGTGCCTAAACATCAACTAAACAAAAATCCTTACATCTGGGTCAGTATGTGACTTCACAATGAATTGAGAAAAGATTGAGGTTGTCCACAATTTTGCTTTCTTGGTTCTACAATCAACACCTGTGGAAGTATCAGTCAAGAAATCAAAAGATGCATTGCTTTGGGAAAAGCTGTGGCAAAAAAATCTCTTTAGAATATTGGAAAATAAAGATGTTACATTGAAAATGAAGGTGCGCCTGACTCATACCATGGTATTTTCAGTCACATCATATGGTTGTGAAAGCTGGACATTGAACAAGGGCAACAGGAGAAGAATTGATGCTTTGAATTATGGTGCTGGAGATGATTACAGAATATACCATGGACTGCCAAAAGAACCAACAGATCTGTCCTAGAAGTGCAACCAGAGTGCTCCTTGGAAGCATGATGGCTAGACTCTGTCTCACTTATTTTAGACATGTAGTCAGGAGGGACCAATCTCAGGAGAAAGACATTATGTTCGGGATAGTGGCAGTTCAATGAAAAAAAGGGAAAACCCTCTACCAGTTGGATTGACACAGTGTCTGCAACAATGTGCTTAAACATCAATAAGATCATGTGCCTGGCACAGAACCAAGGAATGTTTTGTTCTGCTGTACATTGGGTCCCTATGAGTCAGACCAGACTCGACAGCCCCTAACAGCAATAATATATGACTTCTGCAATTATAAGAGGTGCTCAAAGAAGTTGCCATAGCAGAAGCAGGATGTGTTGCTGTGCAAGGCCTCCCAGATCTTCCTTCCATGCATATCACATGTAGTACCATGTGTCTCAAACCTACACAAATGTGTGCAACTGTTAGGTTTGTTGGAGATTCTGTTGCATACTCACACCTGCATTGTTGTACTTGCACAACATTTTGAAATCTGAAATACCACTTCAAAATGGTTGTGTGCTCCTCAAATGACAACTGTACTTCCACCGTTTTCCTTAGCTGTCCTGCCTGGTTGCTCTAGCATTCATTTCATTCATGCAATCCTTTGAGCAAATATCATATTATGCAATTCTACTGTAATTCAATTCAACTTTGAAAAGTAATAGGTAGATAATATCTCTTAAAATGTGTGTACATTTTCTTGGCACTGCTGGTATATGTATGTAAAACTGGAAACTATAAGGTGATATATTTGGAAGGAGAAGGAAAGTAATGGAAAGGGTTGGGAGCATCATGGGGGACACAAAGAGGACATGAATAAGAGCAAAGTATACTATATAATTGTACGAAAATGCCACAATGAAATTCATTAGATTTTATGCTATTTAAAAAAACTAAGAACTTATTCTTCAAAGAAAAAATGAGTAGAGAAGAAGCTGCTGAGTGCAAGATCATAATAAGTAAATATTATTTAGTATCGCGTTTAGTATGAGGAAAAAGTAAATAAAGGATTTAAATATGCTGCAGAGAAAACTATGATTCTTACATGAGAAAAATTTGTAAAGTTGTTCTTGAAGGATTGACTTTGAAGAGAAAGCAAGCTATTCAAAATCAATATTATTGAAAAGAATATGGTATATTTGATGTTGTGTAGAATGTTCTAAATCTTGACTTAGAAGACAACTACAATGGAAACTTTCACAGGTTTTTGAAGATGAGTATCTGTTTTCTCAAGTGAAAGTGGAGATAATAATTCTTCATTTCTACAGAGATTTGTTATAGATCACAAATGACATAAAGTAGATAAAATAACTTTGAATTGTAAAAGCTCTTCAATGTAAGAAATGAACTACCTTCTGTTTGTATATTTCCATAATTAGACATTTGCTGCCTATCTCCCCTATTG
>VMDO01038629.1:0-13321 GCA_007922755.1 Pedetes capensis
ATTTAGCATGGAGGCCCTGGATTCTTAGAAAGTGCATCTCTAGCATCCAACATGATTGCTGTGGCCAGTTCCTCTCTATTTGCAACTCCCTTCTCATTTTCCCTCTGGTAGTTTGGTTCACTACTTTGAGGATGCCTAGGTGGGGGCTGCTCGGTTTAGAAAACTCTAGCTCCCTGCCATTTCTGCACAGTGGAAATGGAAGGGCTTATTTCCTCTCGGAAATTCTGGTCTTTATAAAGCAAAGCTCCGACTTGTTCGTTCAGGTCTTTGATATTCCAGACCCAGAGCTCGCCATGCATCTGCTTACACCAGCCATTGTTCTGCCTTTCCCAGGCGGGGGAGGCTTCCTCCACAGAGAGAGGGAGCTGACAATGGGGACATCTGGCCTCAATACCATTTGTCCCTCTCCCCAGCCTCTGAATTCAGACAGCCCCTCTAGTCCCTGCATTATTTGTTTGTAAGATTGTTCTGAGTTGCTTTGAGCTTTTCCGACTGAATGTCGCCTTGTTCATGTGAAGTAAAAATGGAGATATTTTGGCCTTAAGGAAATTTGTTTTTTCTTAAACACAACACAGAACAGATAAGATTTTAGTATCTGCGTCTTACATATTTTGGACATGTAGTGTCCGACTCATAGTGACCATATGTATGGCAGAACAAAACACTCCCCAATTTTGTGCCAGGCACACGATCTTACTTATGTTTAAGCCCATTGTTGCAGATACTGTGTCAATCCATCTAGTGGAGGGTTTTCCTTTTTTTCATTGACCTGCCACTCTCCCACACATGATGTCCTTCTCCAGGGATTGTTCCCTCCTGACTACATGCCCAAAATATGTAAGACTCAGTCTAGCCATCCTTGCTTCCAAGGAACACTCTGGTTGTCATTGTTAGATGTCACCAAGTCAGGTCCAACTCAATGACAGTACGTACAACAGAAGGAAACACTACCCAACACTGTGCCATACCTGGAACTATTGTCAGTGCTCCTCTACTATGCATAGGTTTTTCAATACCTGTTTATTTTAGTAGTGGGCTACCAGGTCTTTCTTCCTGACCTACAGCATCTCGTATTCCCAGGCAGTCTCCCAGCCAAGGACTAACCAGGCCAATGCTGCTTAGCTTCCAAGATCAGATGGGATCGGATGCCAGGGTGGTATGGGTGCAGACTCCCTCTCATATTATAGAAGAACAATTGTTAACTTGTCTTAACTTGACATTTAAGTACATCTTAGTATCTATTTTTAAAAATTATCTATGTCATACCAAACAGTGAAGGACAAGTGAAGGATTCAACAGCACCTAACAATAACAACAGTGACAAAAACAATATGAGGGCGAGCTATAGTCCAGGATCAGAAGCAATTGTTTTCTACTTGTTGGAACTGCCAAAATTCTCAACAGTGTGCATCAGGTAAATGTGAGGACAAGCTCAGAATGTGAATGACATCATTGTCATACCCCATGTCAGACCCCAGCTGGTGCATCTATCCAGTTTTATGAGGATGTGATTTAATACAGTCTTGTCTGAAAAGAAAGGAAGGGCTGAAAAACCACACTGATGAACCATGCAATCTGCCTAAGTATCGAAATGCTCTCTTTGCAGACAGTCTTCCAATGCTAATAAAGCTGTAAGTGATGTGGCTAGTGCTAGAGATCACAGTCATCATCCCTTGTACCTGAGAAGCTCCTTTGTTTGCAAAGGGCTGCCACAGACATGATTTCACATCATCCTCCCCCGGAGACGGAGCACTCAGAGACAGAAGACTCCACATTTCCGCAGCTCCCATTTTAAGAGCATTTGGGGAGAATGACATTGGCTTTGTGGGTTAGGCAGAGCACTGTGTTCTCTGGAAGCAGCTCATCAGTGGCCACAGGGATGCAGCTATACCACCCTCTGCAAGACCTCTCACAAGGGTGGAAGCCACAGATGGCTTCAGGGAAGTGAAGTTTGGCTAACCCCTTGCCCCCACCCCAAATCCCTGGGTGCAGCCCTTCCCACCAAGATCCTGCTAATGGGAGGCTGTGGTGCTTGTACTCCATGGATAAGGGGTTTGCCTCTCCTCTGCATGCCCTGTGGGCACGGTGGGCACCAGGAGCCTTGTGGTTTGAACCACAGATGTCTGAAAGGGACCTTGGGTCTATGTATCTGGTTGGATAGAGCAGATGGGTAGGTATCCCTGTGAGAAGTCAGAACCAAATGCTCAACACCCTCATCCCAGGGAAGGGAAAAGCGCCGTTTGCCAGCTTTTGCCTCTCTCAGCAGCAGGTGGGTCTCTGGCTAGGGCCATACTAGAAGAAAAATGGTTCTCCAGAAGGCCTCTCAGTGCTGTGGGGCGGGGACCACCCCAGGCTTAGCAGATCTCAGGAAACAGAGTGAGACGTTTTCCCAAAGGGCAACACACCACTCTCCTCTATGGCTCTACTAGGGGCTGCTCTGCCATTTCATATAGAGGAGAAAAGACACTGGATGACATTGGTTTGTGATTTTCCTGGAAGAGAGAGAGAGAGAATGCAAGGGGGTTGGGGAGCAGAAGAGTGCAGAACCTGGGGTCTGATGCCAAGAATCACTGATGGGCTAGAGGCTGGATCAGGGGGACAGAGGACACGTCAAGTCACCTGAGCCATGCACTGACAGTGGGTGTTGGCTGTCACCTGAGGATGTTGAAGATGGAAGAGGTAGAGCAAGTGAACATCCACTTTCCTTTCAGAGTGACCTCTACCAATTCTCCTTTGGTATAACTTACACCTTAACAGAAAGTACTTGCTCTCCTTTAACATGCTACACTTTCCTACCTTGAGGCCTCAGTAGGTCAATTACTGCCCCGAAATGCGAACTCACTGGCTTTCTGCCAGTGGACATCTTGCTCATCTGTGGTGGACAGCTAATTCACAGAAGAAGTACAACCAGGAAGGATATGGAAAACAGTTATCAAAGAAGTGTGAATTAAAGTGACAACAAGGCATCGTGGCATCTGGATGCATTTATAGCAGGTTAAAAGAGAACCAAAGCCAACCCAGTGCTGACACTGTTTTAACGAAACAGGCACATCTATTGCTGGTGATGCTGTAAATGAACTGGGCTGGTTAAATTTACTTGTTACCTGGCCAAGGGAGATATAGATAGTTGATGAAACATTACTTCTTGATATGTCTGTGAGGCTCTTTCTGGGAGAGATTAGCATTTGAATTGACAGGCTGAGAATGGAAGGTCCACCCTCACCATTGCAGGGGGCATTGTCCAATCTGTTGAGAGCCCAAATAGAATAGATAGGCAGAGGAAGGGAGGATTCACTCTCCACTTGAGCAGAGCCTTCCTCTCCTGCCTGCAGACATCAGCACTCTTGCTTCTCTGGACTCCGGACTCAGGACTAGAACCATTACCCCACTGGCTTTCCTGGTCCTCCAGCTTGCAGATGGCAGAGGGTGAGACATCTCAGTCTCCAGAACAGCTGATCCCAATAATAAGCCTCTTCCTATCTCTCTCTCTGGATCCTATTGATTCTGTGTGGAAAATGCTGCCTAATACCTGGGCCTGACTTTTAAGGGAAAACAATGGAGTAATATATTTCAAAAGAGATAGAAATGTCCATGCCCTTTGACTCTCTTCAATCTTACTTGCAGAGCTGAACTAAAAAAAATGATATGACTGCCGGGTGCGGTGGCGCATGCCTATAATCCCAGTGACTCAAGAGGCAGAGGCGGGAGGATCGCAAGTTCGAGACCAGAGTCAGTCTGCATAATTTAGTGAGACCCTGTCTCAAAAAGTAAAAAAAAAAAAAAAAAAAAAAAAACGGGCTGGGGCGCAGCTCAGTGGTCCAGCATTTGCAAAGCATGTAGGCACGAGGCCCTGGGTTCAACTCCTAGTACCGCAAAAAAAAAAAAAAAGGTACGAAAGAGCTACATGCATAAAGACACCTTTTACATCATAATTTTTAACTGTGAAAAGATTAGAAGTAGCTTAAATACCTTTGTTGCTATTGTTGTTTTTAGGCGCTGTTGAGTCAGTGTCCAACTCACAGCGATCCTACATACATTAACCAAAACACTATCGTTAGTGCTTCTCTGCTATTCATAGGGTTTTCAATAGTTGATTGTTTTTTTGGAGTGGGTTGCTGGGTCCTTCTCCCAAGCCTATAGCAGCTGGTATTCCCAGGTGGTCTCCCATCCAAGTACCAACCAGGTCCTACCCTGCTTAGCTTCCAAGATTGGATACCACAGTGGTATGGCTGCAGGCTAAATTCTTTTAGAGGACTCTAAAGGAAATTGTACTCATCAACAGATGGAAATTATGGTGATGAAAACTATTTAGCAAAAGGACATGCTTATAACAAACATAATGCTTAGGAGAACACAAAATTTATTATGACTACACTATAAAAATCACAGAAATGTATGGATAAGGATATTTAAGAAATTACAGAAAAAGGAAAATCATTACTTACTAGAGTATTATTGTTCTTTCTTTTCTTTTCTTTTCTTTTCTTTTTTTTTTTTTGTGGTACTGGGGATAGGGGTTGAACCCAGGGCCTTGTGCATACTTTGTAAATGCTCTATCACTGAGCTGCACCCCCAGACCATTTTTAATTTTTCATTTTGAGACAGGGTCTCACTAAATTGCCCAAGCTTGCCTTTGGCCTTGAACTTGTGATCCTCCTGCCTCCACTTCCTGAGTTGCTGGGATTACAGACATGTACCACCATGCCTGGTTTAGGGTGTTATTTCTATTAGAATGTTGCTGATGTAAAAAAAAAATCTCCTAGAAAAAAAGATACTACCCATTCTTTGAACCACTGATTAACCTTGTTGCTACTGGTCTATGATTCTTATTACATTATATCTTGAGTGTAACTATTTTTGTACTAGATTTAGTTCCATTTGGACCATAAGCTCTTCAAGAGCAAGGACTATATTTTATTTTCCATTGTCTCACCTAAGAACTTGTATTTGCATGAAACACAGTAAATGCAATTATTTGTTAAGTGACTTAACCACTGCTAAGGATTATGTTATGCTTAACAGTAAAATTCAGTGGATCATTTCTTTCCATTATCTTATCTCCTGGCAAAGAGCACTCATATAAATAGATACCTAAATTATCTTTAAAGGCTTCTTGGAGAGGAGAATCTTTGTTAAGAAAGGTAGCATTTTATATCTAAAGTACATGCAGTACTGCAGACAATGCTTGGAAATTGAGGCTCTTGGGCCTTGTTTACCTTTGCCTCTTAAGGCAATGTTGTTGTTGTTAGGTGCCGTCAAGTCGGTATCCAACTCATACGACCCTGCGTACAACAGGTGAAACACTATTGTCAGTGCTTCTCTGTTATTCATAGGGTTTTCAATGATTGATTTTTTTGGGGGGAACGGGCTGCTGGGTCCTTCTCCCCTACAGTATCTGGTGTTCCCAGGCAGTCTCCCATCCAAGTACTAACCAGGCCCAACCCTGCTTAGTTAGCTTCTGAGATCTGATGGGATAGGATGCCACAGGGCTACAGCTGCAGGCCTTAAGGCAATAGGATGTTTAAAAATTGGAGCCATGTTGATGTTTGCCACTTAGGGCCTACTGGAGCCTGGCCAGAAGAAAATTCTTCCCTCCTACTTATAGCCCTACACCTGCTATGCCTAAGTCAGCGCCTGTGTTTTATGGGCATAAATATCAGGACTGGTGAGGAGACAGAAAATAGGATAACAAGGCATGAGATTATGCTTCCCAAAGAGAATAGCAGGGACTCAATGCCGAACTCTGTTCAAGAGCTGAGCCCTTACTGCACGCTGGGCACTCTGCACACCTACTCATGCTCCTACTTTATAGATTAGAAACTTGGAGTTCAGAGAGATCTCATGACTCATTCAAGGTCAAATAGTTAGTGAAGGGCAGGTCTGGGCTTCAAAACAGCCACAGGCTTTTAAGCGTCCCTATTCAGCATGCATCCTGACTATCAAGGCCCACATGAGCCGTTTCTTCTTTTTCCTTTTCCTTCTCTTCTTGCACACAGAGACATCACCCTTTTCTGCCCCCCACCACTCAGAGAATTTTCCCCTGACTCACATTCTTTTCCTTGCTTTTAGCCTGGGTCAGCAAGTCCGTGATTTTAGACCATGCTCTCTGAATTCATGGTAATCATCAGTTGTTTTCTCCTTGAGAAAAATCACACATTCTCTGTTATCAGTGACCATTCCTGAGACCTAAGAGTATGAATCACTGTGAGGGTGTATTTTTCTTTCACTGAATATAGTCTCATATACTGGGGAGAAAAGGTTTAAGGACTGCTATGGGTTGAATGTGGGGCTGGGGGTTTGGCTCTGTTGGTAGAGTGCCACGCTGCTCTCTGAGAGGTGCTGAGTTTGATCCCCAGCGCCACAGAAACAGGAGAAAGACATGGCAATGCCCTTCCAAAGCAAGTCCGAAGCAATCGTCCATTGAAGACCCTATGAGGGTCACTATGAGTTGTACCTGACTGGATGGCACCTAACAACAACATGGTTTCAATGTGGGCTGGGGGTTGGCTCAGTTGGTGGAGCGCTACTCTGTGCTCTCTAAGGCCCTGGGTTGGATCCCCAGCACTGTAAAAATGGGAGAAGGACTTGCCAGCCCAATCCCAAAACAATAAGCCATTGAAGACCCTATGAACAGAGAAGCACTGACACAGTGCTGGGAATGGCACATTGCTGGGTAGTGTTTCATTCTGTTGTTCTTAGGGTCACTGTGAGTTGGACCTGACTTGTCAGTAGCACGTAACAGCAACAATTTGAATGTATCCCTTCCAAAATTCAAGTGTTGACAATGCGAGAGTACTAAAAAATGGGGCCTTTAAGGTGTGAGCAGGACATGATGGCTCCGCTCTGATGAAAGTGAGTAGGTTCTCATATAAAAGCCTTTGACCACTAGCGTGTGGTAGTATAGACCTATAATCCCAGCACTCAGGAGGCCGAGATAGATTGCAAGTTCGAGGGCAGCCTGGGCTTGATAGTCAGACCCTGTCTCTTTGTTTTTTGTGGTACTGGGGGCTTTAACCCAGGCTTTCATGAATATTTATAGTTGCTCTACCACTGAGCTGCACCCCTAGCCTGATTTTTACTTTTTATTGTGACACAGGGTTTCACTAAATAATACAGACTGCCTCTGGCCTCGAACCTTCGATCCTCTTGCCTCTACCTCCCAAGATTACAGGCATGTGCCACAGCACCTGGCATCAAAAAATTTTGTTAATTAATTAATTTTTTAAAAAAGAATTGCCCCAGGAGTTCCTTTTGCCCTTCTGTCTTCTGCCACGTGAGGACACAGCATTTCTCCTCTATAGAAGATGTGCTGGCCAAAGCCCCACCTTGGAAGCAGAGACTGGGCTCTCATCAGACACCAACAGGCCAATGCCTTGATCTTGGACTTCCAGTCTCCAAAATGGTGAGAAAATAAACTTCTGTTCTTTATATTGTAAGGTATGCCAGGTTGTGGCATTCTGTTACAGCAGAATGAATGGGCTGAGACAGGGATTAAAATAGTAATTCCAGAACATTTTTTTTCTGCCAAAACTACATGGAATTTCTTTCTTTTTAAAAGTGAAGGTTTTTCACAAATTGTACTTTTCACAGATTGTACTTTTTAATATTCTCCTACTCAAGCTATGCCCTCGCTTTCTTCCATATATTTTGTCTGTGGTACAAAGCTGATATATATATATTTTTTCTCTTGATGCAAGTGACAAAAACATCTAATTAACACCCAGAGACACTCAGACAAAGCCAGAAGCCCTTCCATCTGCCCATTTGCTCGTTTATGTTCCTCCTAGCTTTATTTTCTGACCTTCCGAAAACACAAAATTCTACATCAACTAGTTTAGTTTAGAAAATTAGTTTAGAAAATAGACTGTGCTTTGTTAACTACAAAATCCTACTCCTCCTTGTCTGGGGCCTACACCAAATGCTCCCTGCTGAGGACTAGATTTTTACGCCTGGACCTCATCATTCCCTCTAACAGATAGATTCCACTCCCTTTTATTCTTCCACTAAAAAAGGAACTTTATCTAGGTTTAAATAGAATTTAAACCTCTGCATTTGAAAGGGGAGAATAGATACCTTTTTTTTTAGCCAGTTGAGAGAAGTTGTGAAGATTGAGACTATCATTTCTGAGTTAGCTGTGTATTTCGTGTTTCAAAATGTTAAGTGAATATTTTAATATATGTGTGTGGTAGTTAAATGTGGCTATACATTTTTTTTTTCAGTTCCTTCCACCAAATGGCAGCGTCTATTTTCCTGCCATTTGAATCTCTGTGGCCCTTGTGACTTGCTTTGACCAATAATGTGTGGGCTCAATTGATGCCCCTGAGTTTGGGGGCCTAGAGCTTGAGTGAATTTGTAGCTTCTGCCTATGCTCATTTGGCAGGCTGTCTTGAGACTGCCATACAGGGTAGCCTATGGGAGGCTGAGAGGGGACCTGGAGGAGAACCAAGCTCTCCCAGTCAACACTCAGCACCAACCAGCTATGAATAAGGCCGTTTTGGACCTTCCAGCTCAGCTGAGCTCCAGATGAAAGCAGTGGATGCCAGAGCCCAGAGGAGACCGGCAGAAGTTCTACCCAACCAGCCTACCATATTGAGAAATGATAAAACATTTTGTTTCAAGCCACTGTGTTATGGGTGGTTTGTGCTGCAGAACAGAGAAATGAAACAAACTCCTATTCCTGTCATTGTGTCTTCCTCTGTGAAAATCCATATGTATGCATTTTAGAGAAAAAGTAGTTTCTTAGAGCTTAAAGGCAATTGCTTTCTTTAAACGTTCCTCATACGCAGGTTACAAAATAGAAGTGGGCTTTCAAAGGAGATAAATAGGCACAGTCTAGGAATCTGCAATAGCAATACGGGGCAAGTAATATGCCCACACATCAAAAATATATGCTGCCTCTTTCAGTACCGAGCCAGTGTGTATGAAAAATATGCATCTTAACTCACTTTTATTATGAAATATTTCTAGTGTAAGTAAAAGATAGAAAATAAATATCAAACAGCTGCATACCATTACCCAGTTAAACAAAAAAATATTGTAGATACATTAAAAGCTCCTCCCCAATACGTTTTCCTCCCTCCCTCCAAGGGAACCAGTCCCTAGCTGATGTTCCTGATTCCCCTGCATACCTAGATTTAATATGCAGCTTTGAAGTTTTATAATTTGATGTACAATGAATCATCTGTATGTACCTACAACTTGCTTTCTTTGTTCAATATCAGATTTTTGAGGTATATCCATGTTGGTGCAGGTGGAAAAACACTGCCCTCTGTTCTGAGAAAAGTGAGATGCCCACTCTGTGGGAGTCAAGCACAGGAATAGAGACCACCTCTCCTCTTCTTGCCCTTGCATAAATGTGTGTGCGTGACTTGATTATACTGTAATGATGTCTTAGATTGCAAAGCAGAAGATAGGATCTATATAATGTGAGCCATATGTATAGTTTTAAATGTTCCACTAGTCATGCTTTAAAAATAAAAAGAGATAGGTAATTTTAATAATATTAATCCACTCTATCTAAAATGGGGCTAGGGTTTAGCTCAGTTGGTAGAGTGTTGCTCTGCCCTCTCTGAGGCCCTGGGTTTGATCCCCAGCACTGCAAAAATGGGAGAAGGATCTGGCAGCCCACTCCTGAGAACAATCCCGAACCAATCAGCCATTGGAAACCCCTACGGATAGCAGAGAAGCACTAATGTAGTGCTGGGCATGACACAGTGTCAGGGAGTGTTTTGCTCTGTTGTATATAGGGTCGTTATGAGTCAGAACCAACTTGGAGGCACCTAACAACAACATACCTCAAATATTATTCTTACATACTACATATTCAATATATAATCAGGATAAATTATTGATGACAGAGTTTATATTTTAATATGATATATTCAAAATCTGATGTATTTTATAGTTCTGTTGTTGTTGTTAGGTGCCGTCGAGACGGTATCCGACTCATAGTGACCCTCATAGGGCTTTCAGTGGCTAACTGTTTCGGGATTGCCTTGGGAGTGGATTGCCAGGCCCTTTTCCCATTTTTGCCGTCCTGGGAATTGAACTCGGGACCTCAGAGATTGCAAGGCAGTGCTCTACCAGCTGAGCTAAATCCCAGCCCCATTTTATAGTTCTAGCTCATGTTAATTTGGATTAGCCACTGAGCAGTCTTCAGTATTTCAGTCTTCATACTGATAAACCCTGTGAGGTGGCTGCATCTTTCCATGAGACTAGACAGGTGCATGCACAGGGGTCTCCGGACTGCTGGAATGGTTTAGTGGGAGCAGCATCTGCTGGGTTGGCAGCCCTGGCAGGACACTCCAGCACCATCAGCCTTTATAGAATTTTGTGAAAGCTTCTTACCCTCCTCAGCAATTCAGACCTCGGTTCTCTCTGAATAAAACGTGCGGGTAAAGGTTAGAAAAGTTC
The DNA here is from genome assembly GCA_007922755.1 of Pedetes capensis. Taxonomy (NCBI): domain Eukaryota; kingdom Metazoa; phylum Chordata; class Mammalia; order Rodentia; family Pedetidae; genus Pedetes; species Pedetes capensis. Next base: position 10,414 of record VMDO01038629.1, read on the forward strand.
TAAGATCCCTTGTAGCACTGATGGTCCTGTCTGTTCCATCTTCCATGGCCAGTCTACTTTGGGGTCAAAGACAGTGGCCGGTGCCCCACCGAGGGATGTGCTGCTGTTTGTCTTCCCAACATAGAGCTCCAGAGAGCCTTTCATTAGCAACTGACTCTACATGGTCCCAGGAGCCTGAGTGTAAACCTTTGTTCTTTGAGGAGGACCATGATTCCACCCAAGGTCAGACTGGCACCAGAGAAATCCAGTCAGAAGGAACCACAAGCCAACTCCCCTGGGTGGCATGGTCCAGGCAGCGCTTTATTTAGATGAATCCACACAGAGATGCTACAGTTCAGCCTGGGGATATGATTATATGGTTTTGATGACATGTAACCTTACGGGAAGTTAAGAGCACCTACTATAAACCCCAGCTCACCTCAAGTTTACTGGGCCGTGACTCAGTTTACCTTTATCTCAACTAGGAAGTATGACTAGTGCCTTTGTTTAAGTATGATGACTCTGTCTTGGCCCTCAAACCCTTTCCTAAAGAAATATATGCCTTAAACGCTACACCAGTCCAAGGTCTGAAGGGCCTCGGACTGAGATGAGCTCTGAAGTCACGTAAGAGCTCCTGCCCATTTTCTTTTCTTCCTTGAAGATCCAGTGGTGCTAAGGAAGACAGGCGCCACGACTAGGCCAAGAGAGCTGAGGAAAAGGAAGAAGAATGGCCACTTTCATTTTGTTCCTTCAGCCCTTGCTGAAAGCGAGGAGAATCAGCACACCCTAGAAGGGAGGATCCACTGCGCTGGTGGCATCTTCCAAGGTCCCTCTGAGGGGCACGCCAAAGGGCAGGCTTGGAGGAAGACTCTCTTCCTAATGAAAATCTCTGCCAATAGTCAGGAGCGGCCACGCAGATCCTTGGATCCTTGGCAAATCGTCATTGGACGTAAACAGAAAGTTAATATGGAACTGCCTCTCCTCGCTTCCTCCCTCTCTCTCTCTGTCTCTCTCTGTCTCTCTGTCTGTCTCTTCTGTCTCTCTCTCTCATATTTGGGGGTTGAACCCAAGCCCATACTTTGTAAGTACTCTACCACTGGGCTGTACCCTCAGACCATTTTTTTAATTTTTTATCTTGATACAGGGTCTTGCTAAGTTATGCAGGCTATCTCTGGCCTCGAACTTGTGATTCTCCTGCTTCCACCTCCAGAGTCACTGGGATTATAGGTGTGTGCCACCATGCCCTGTCTGCATTATTTCTTTAAATAGATACATCACCTCTCAAACCTGCAGGTTTATTCAAAAATTACCTCCTTTTTTTCTTGTTGGTTGTGGTGGAGCATGCATGTAGCTTCAGTTACTCAAAGGCTGAGGCAGGAGGACACCTTGAGCCTTGAAGTTGGAGACTAGCCTGGACAACATAGTGAGATCTTGTCTCTTAAAACAAACAAACGAAAATCAAGACAAAACAAAACAACAACAACAACAAAAAAACCTCTTCTTTCTGAAAGCTCAGTTTCCGGGAGTATTTTTGGTTTGATCTTTTTAGGGCTATAAGATTTATTTTCAGGCATTTTGACTTCAAGAGTAATTTATAATTCAAGTTAATCTTAAAAGTTTCATATATACATACACACTTAGTACAAATCCAAATACTATTACAGGGTATTCAGCTGGGCCCACGTGGCACAGGCCTTTATGCCCTTGAGACTGGAGGATGGCAGGTTAGAGGATAGAGGCAGCCTGCACAAATTACTGAGACTCTGTTTCAAAATAAAAAAATAAAAAATAAAAAGGGGGCTGGTAGTGCAGCTCAGTGATAGAGCACCTGCCTGGCATGTACAAGATCCTGGGTTCAACTCCCCAGTCCTGGAAAAAAGAAAAGAGTAAATGTTTATCCCATTCCAGACAAACGCCAGTCTGTTACCACTATCTTGTGTATCATTTCAGAGCTATTCAATGCATAAAATATATATCTTCAGACATTTTTTTTTAAATGTGTTTATTTTTTATTTTTTATTTTTTTGCAGTAGTAGGGGGTTGAACCCAGGGCCTCATGCATATTTTGCAAGTGTTCTACCACTAGGCTGCATCCCTAGTCCCTTCTAAAAATGTTTTTATCTTGAGACAAGGTCTCGCTAAGTTACATATTGCTTAATTTTAAAGCTACTTTAACTGAAGACAAGGTAAAAAGGTGGAAACCTGTGGATGAAAGAAGAAAAGGCCTGGGGTATAATTGTTTTAAATGATGTGTTGATATGTTGAGTTCAGAAATATTCTGATGTGTTCCAATGCATGGAAAATAAGATGTTATGAATCATTGTCTTGAATAAACTGTCTAATATGATTACAGAGTTTTGTGCTCACTGTGACAAGGTCACCTTAACAAGTTTATAGAATAATACACAGAAAATAGAAATCTACCCAATAAACTGTAGTGAGCAAGGAAAGAGGGTCGGGAGAGCAGAGAGTAGCCTTGAGAACCTCAAGAACTGCCATTTAGAAAAGAGGTCTTAAGAGGAATGAGAGATGAGATCAGTAAACAAAGCGCGGGGCCACTCTTCTGGACAGGAGTTCTGCGGTGACACCATGATTACCGTGTCTGCGCTGTCCGCTGAGGGAGCCGCTAGTGCGCTTGAGTACCTGGGATGCGACTGGTGTAACCAAGGGACGAAATTTTAAATTTTGTTTTAATTAGTTTAAATTTCAGTTGCTAAATGGGGCAGTGGTGGCCGGACTGGATAGCATGCTTTGTGGGAGAGAGGATAAGGAGAAGGGGGAAGAGGATAGGTAAGAGGGAAGTAAAAGCAGAAAAGCAAAGAAGGAAGGGAAGGAAAAGGGGAAAGAGGAAGGTGCAAGTGGAAAGGCACAGAGAGCTATGGACAATTGATAGACGTGACCCCTGCATCATGGGCGGGAGCTGGGGGGG
>VMDO01038630.1:0-13322 GCA_007922755.1 Pedetes capensis
ACCCTAACATTAAACTTAACCCCTAACCCTAACCCTAAACTCAGAATCTACCCTCAGACACTGCAAGTTGATTCAATTTGTATGGTCCCCTAAATTTAACTATCACCCATGAACAGATCCCATCTCTGAGAACAAAGCTAACCCTATCCCAAACGCTAACCCTAACTCTAGCCCTAACCCTAACCATAACCCTATCTCAGACACTGCCCACAGACACTGAAAGATGATTCAAATTTGTATGGTGCCCTAATATTAACCCTCACTCATGCACAGATCCCAAACCTGAGCACAACGCTAACCCTAACCTGAACCCTAAACCTAACCCTAGCACTAACCCCTAACTTTAACCCTAACCCTAACCATAACCTCAGACCCTGCATTCATACACTGCAAGTTGATTCAAATTTGTATGGTGCCCTAACGTTAACCCTCACCCTTGCACAAATACCAACCCTGAATACCACAGTAATGTCAACGCCAGCCCTAACTCCTAACCCTAACTCTATTCTCACACTGCCCAGAGATACTGAATGATGATTCAAATTTGTATAGTGCCCTAATTTTAACCCACACCAATGCACAGATCCCATCCCTGAGCACAACCTTAACCCTATCCAGATGGTAACCCTAACCCTAGCTGTAACACCTAATCCTAACCCTAACCCTAATCTCAGACAGTGCCCTCAGATACTGCAAGTTGATTCAAATTTGCATGGTGCCCTAATTTTAATCATCGCTCCTGCACAGTTACCATTCCTGAGCACAACCATAACCCTAACTCAAACCCTAGCCCTAACACTCGCCCTAACAACTAACCCAAACCCTAAACGAAATCATAACCTCAGACACTGCAAGTTAACTTATATTTGTATGGAGCCCTAACTTTATCCCTCACTGAGGCACATATCCCATCCCTGAGCACAACCCTAACGCTAATCGAACCCTAAACTTAACAATTGCCCTAATCCCTAACCCTAACACTAACCCTAACACTAAACTCAGACCCAGCCCTCAGACACTGCACTTTGATTCAAAGATATATGGTGGCATAACTTCAACCCTCAACCAGTCACAGATCCCACCCCTGAGAACAACTCCAACCCTAACCAAAGCACTAACCCTAACCCTGGCCCCAACACCTAACCCTAACCCTAAATGAAATCTTAAGTTCAGACACTGCCTGCAGACACTGCGAGTTGATTCAAATTTGTATGGTGCCCTAAATTTTACACTCACATATGCACAAATCCAATCCCTGAGCACAACCCTAACCCTAATCTGAACCCTAATGCAAACCCTACACTTAACCACTAACCCTAAACATAACATAAAACTCAGACTCTGCTCAAAGACACAGCAAGTTGATTCTAAAGTAGAAGGTGCCCTAACTTAAACCCTCACCCATGCACAGATGCCATCCCTGAGCACAACCCTAACGCTAAACCTAACCCCAATCCTAACACTAACACTAACCCCTAAACCTAACTCTAACCCTAATTTACCCTAACCATTACCACAGACACTGCACTCAGACACTGCAAGATGATTCAAATGTGTATCATGCCCTAACTTTATGCCTCACCTGTGCACAGATCTCATCCCTTAGCACAAATGTAACCCTAACCAAAACCCTAGCCATAACCACTCACCCTAGCCATAACCCTAACATCAGACTTTGCCCACAGACACTGCAAGTTATTTCAAATGTGTATGTTGCAGTAACTTTCATGTTCACCCATGCACAGTTCCCATTCTTGAGTACTAGCCGAACCCTAAACCAAAGCTTTACCCTAACCCTATTCCTAGCCCCTAACCCTAACCCTAATCCTAACCCTAAACTAAGACACAGTGTTGAGGCACTGCAGGTTGATTCAAATTTGTGTGGTGCACTAATTTAACCCTCAACCATGCATAGATACTTTGTTGTTGTTGTTAGGTGCCGTCGAGTCGGTATCCAACTCATAGCGACCCTCATAGGGTTTTCAATGGCTGAGTGCTTTGGGATTGCCTTGGGAGTGGTTTGCCAGGCCCTTCTCCCATTTTTGCGGTGCTGGGAATTGAACTCGGGACCTCAGAGACTGCAGCGCAGCATTCTACCCACTGAGCTAAATCCCAGCCCATAGATACTTTACCTGAGCAGAATCCTAACAAAAACCCTACCCCTAACAACTAACCCTAACCGTAACTCTAACCATAACCTCAGACACTGACCTCAGACACTGCAAGATGGTTGAAATTTGTATGGTGCTCTAAATTTAACACAGATCCCAGCCCTGAGCACAACCCTAAAACTAAGCTGAACCCTAAACATAACCCTTGCCATAACCCATAAACCTAACAACACTAACCTCAGACACTGCACTCAGACACTGAATGCTGAATCAAATTTGTATGGTGCCTAAGCTTTAACCCTCACACATGCAAATATCCCATCCAGGGCACACCCCTAACCCTAATCTGAAACCTAACACTAAACCTAACCCTAACCCAAACCTCAGATACTGGATTCAGACACTGCAAGTTGATTCAAATTTTTGTGGTGCCCTAACTTTAACCCTCACCCATGCACAGATCCCATCCCTGAGCACAACCCTAACCCTGACATTAACCCTAAACCTGTCCCCACCCCTAAACCCTAACACTAACCCTAACCATAAACTCAGACATTCCCCTCAGATACTACAATTTGATTGAAATTTGTTTGATGTCCTAACTTTAAACTTCACCCATGCACAGATCCCATCCCTGAGCACAACACAACTCTAACCCGAAACTTAACAAAACCCTAGCCCTAACCCTAACAGCAAACTCAGACACTGCCCTCAGACACTGCGAGTTGACATAAATTTTTATGGTGCCCTAATTTAACCCTTATCAATGCAGAGGTCCCATCACTGAGCACAACCCTAACCCGAACCCGAACCCTTATCCTATCCCTACTGCTAACCCCTAATGCTAAATCTAACGCTAACCCTAAATAAAGACACTGCCCTCAGACACTGCAGTTTGATTAAAATTTCTATGGTGCCATAATATTAACCCTCACCAATGCATAGGTCCCATTACTGAGCACAACACTAACCCTAACCCGTTCCCTATACCTAACCCTTGCCGGATCCCCTAACCTTAACACTATCCCTAACTATAACCTCAGACACTGCACATAGACACTGCAAGTTGATTCAAATTTGTGTGGTCCTCTAACTCTCATCCATACACAGATCCTACCCTTGAGCACAACCCTCACCCTAACCTGAACCCCAACCCTAACCCTAGCCATAAACCCTAAAGCTAACCCTAACCCTAATTCAGACACTGACCAGAGACACTGCAAGCGTATTCAAATTTGTATAGTGCCATATCTTTAACCCTCACCCATGCAGAGATCCCATCCTTGAGCACAACCCTAAACCTAACCAGAACCCTATCCCTAACCCTAACCCTAACCCTCACCCTAGCTTTAATTCCTAACCTAACCCTGACATTATCTTCAGACACTGCCTGCAGACACTGAATTCTGATTCTAATTTATATGGTGCCCTACCTTTAACCCTAACCCATGCATAGATCCTATTCCTGAGCACAACCCTAACGCTAACCCGAACACTAACCCTAATATTAGCCCCAATCCTTGAACCTAAACCTAATTATAATGTATCTTTAGACACTGCCATCTGAATCTGAAAGTTAATTCAAATTTGTATGGTGCCTGAACTTTTACTCTCATCTATGCACAGATCCAATCCCTGAGCACAACCCTAACCCTAACCCCAAAACTAACCCATATCCTACACCTGACCCCTAACCCTAACCATAACCTTAAACTCAGACTATGCATACAGATACTGCAAGTTGATTCTAAAGTATAAGGGGCCTAACTTAAACAATCACCAATGCAAAGATCCCCTCCCTGAGCACAACCCTAACCTTAACCCAAACCCTAAACTTAATCCATGCCCTAACTCCTAACCCTAACACTAACCCTAACACTAAACTCAGACTCATCCCTCACACACTGCAAGTTGATTCAACGATGTATGATGCCCTAAGTTTAACCCTCAACCAGTCACAGATCCCATCCCTGGGCAGAACTCCACTCCTAACCAAAACCCTAACCCTACACCTAGCCCTAACATGTACTCCTAATCCTAATTGAAATCATAAACTCAGACACTGCCCGCAGATACTGCAAGTTCATTCGAATTTGTATGTTGCCCAAACTTTAACCCTCACCCATGCACAGATCCTACCCATGAGCACAACCCTAACCCATACCCAAACATTAACCCTAAAACTGGCCCTAACCCCTAAACCTAACCATAACCATAATGTAACTTTAGACACTGCCATCTGAATCTGCAAGTTAATTCAAATTTGTATGGTGCCCTATCTATAACCATCACCTGGGCACAGAAACTATCCATGAGCACAAATCTAAACCTAATCCAATCGCTAATCCTAACAGTAGTCCTAACCCCTAAACCTAAACCTAACCCTATCCCTATGCTCAGACACCACACTCAGATACTGAAAGTTGATTCCAATTTGTATGGTACCCTAACTTTAACCCTCAACCATGCACTGATCCCATCCATGAGTACAAACCTATCCCTAACAAGTATCCTAACCCTAACACTTGCCCTAATCCCTAACCCTAACACTAAACTCAGACCCAGTAGTCAGACACTGCAAGTTGATTCAAATATGTATCGTGCCCTAAATTTAACCCTCAACCAGTCACAGATGCGATCCCTGAGCACAACTACAACCCTAACCCAAACCCTAGCCCTAACACGTAACCCTAACCATAACCCTAATCATAACCTCAGATACTGCTCTCAGATACTACAACTTTATTCATATTTGTATGGTGCCCCAACTTTCACCCTCAAACATGCACAGATCCCATCCCTGAGCACAACCCTAACCCAAACACAAACCCTAACCCTAACACCCTCCTTAACCTATAACCCAAACCCTAAAGCTAACCCTACCTTCAAACACTGTTCTGAGACACTGCAAGTTGATTCAAATTTATATGGTGTCCTAACTTTAACCCTCAACCATGCAGAGATCCCACCCCTGAGTACAAATCTAAACATAACACTAAACCTAACCCTAACACTAGCCCTAATACCTAACAATAACCCTAACCCTAAACTGAGACACTGCACACAGACACTGAAAGTTGATTGAAATTTCTATGATGCCCTAACTTTAACCCTCAGCCATGCACAGATCCCATGCCTGAGCTCAACCCTAACACAAACCTGAACCCCAACCCTATCCCTAGCCACAACCACTAAAGCTACCACTATCCCTAACACTACCTTCAGACACTGACCTGAGATGCTGCAATTTGACACAAATTTGCAAGATGTCCTATCTTTAACCCTCACCCATGTACAGATCCCATCCTTGAGCACAACCATCCTAAATCAAACCCTAACCCTAACCCTATACCTGTCTTCTAACCCTAACACTAATCCTAATTTCAGACAGTGCCCTCAGACCCTGCAAGTTCAAATTTGTATGGTGCTCTAAATTTAACCCTCATCCATACACAGAACCCATCCCTGAGAACAACCCTAACCCTAAGCTGAACACTAACCGTAACCCTAGCCGAAACCACTAACACTAACACTAAACTCAGACACTACACTCAGATACTGAATGCTGATTCAAATTTGTATGGTGCCCTCACTTTAACCATCACTCTTGCACAGATCTCATCCCTGAGCTCACCCCTAACCCTAACCCTATCCAGAAACCTAACCCTAACCCAAGCCATAAACCTAACCCTAAACCTAACCCTAACCTCAGACACTGGCCTGAGACATTGCAGGTTGATTCAAATTTGTACTGTGTCCTAAGTTAATCCTCACCCATGCAGAGATACCTTACCTGAGCAGAATCCTAAACCTAACCCTACTCCTAAGCACTAACCCTAACCCTAACCCTAACCCTAACCATATTCTCAGACACTGCCCTCAGACATTGCAAGTTGCTACAAGTTTTTATGGTTCCCTAAATTTAACCTTCATAAATACACAAGTCCCATTGCTGAGCACAACCCTAACCCTAACCTGAAGCCAAATCTAACTCCAGCCCTGACCCCTAACCCTAACCATAAACCGAAATTCAGACATTGCCTTCAGACACTGCAAGTTCATTCAAATTTGTATGGTGCCCTCCTTTTATCCCTGACACATGCACACATCCTATCCCAGAGCACAACCCTAAACCTAAAACAAACCGTAACCCTACCATAGCCCTTACCCCTAACACTAACCATAATCATGAGACACAGCCCTCAGACACTGAAGTTGATACAAATTTTTATGGTGTCCTAATTTTAACCATAACCCATGCACAGTTCCCATCTGTGAGCAAAACCCTAACCCTAGCCCAAAACCTAACCATAACTGAACCCTAATTCCTAACCCTAATAAAAATCCTAACCTTAGAAACTGCCCACAGACACTGAAAGTTGATTCAAATTTGTGTGGTGCCCTAACTTTAACCCTCACCCATGCACAGATCCCATCCCTGAGCACACCCCTAAACCTAACCACACCCCTAACCCCTAACTGTAATCCTAACCCTGAACATATGATCAGACACTGCCCACAGACAATGAAAGTTAATTCAGATTTGTATGGTGCCCTAAATTTAATCCTCACCCATGCACAGATCCCATCCCTGAACACAACCCTAACCCGAACACGAACCCTTACCCTAACTCTAGCCCTAACCTTATCACTAACCATAAACATAAATTCAGACACTTCCCTAAATGCTGCAAGTTGATTCAAATATTGATGGTTCCCTAAATTAAACCCTCACCCATGCACACATAGCAACTCTGTGGTAAACCTGAACCCTAATGTAAACCCTACACCTATCCCTACACTAACCCCTAACCCTAACCCTAAACTAAGACACTGCCCTCAGATAATACAAGTTAATTTAAATTTGTATGGTGCCCTAATTTAACCCTCACCCATGCACAGATCCCATACCTGGGCACAACCATAATCCTTAGCAGAAACCTAACCATATACCTACCCCTAACCCCTAACAGTAACCCTTACCCTAACTCTAAACTCAGCCACCTCCCAATGACATGGCAAGTTGATTCAAATTTGTATGGTGTAACCCTCATGCATGCACAGAACCCATCCCTGTGTACAAACCTAACCCTAACACGATCCCTAATCCTAACCCTAGCTGTAACACCTAACCCTGCCCTAACCCTAACCCTTCCACAGATTCTGACAACAGACACTGCCAGTAGATTCAAATATGTATGGTGCCCTAAATTTAACCCTCATCCATGGGCAGACCCCATCCCTGAGCACAATCCAAACAATAACTTGAATCATAACCATAACCCATTCCCTAATCCCTATCCCTAACCCTAACACTAAATTCAGACACTACACTCAGACACTGCAAGGTGATTGAAAACGGTATGGTGCCCTAACTTTAACCCTCACCCATGCACAGATCCCATTCCTGAGCACAACTCTAACCCTAACGTGAATCCTAAGCCTAACCCTAGCCCTAACCCTTAACCTTAACCCTCAACCTAAACTCAGACACTGCCCACAGACACTGCAAATTGAGTCAAATTTGTATGGTGCCATAACTTGAACACTCACCCAAGCACATATCCTATCCCTTAGCACAACCATAACAGTAAATCTAACATTGGCCCTAACCTCTACCCATAACCCTCACCCTACACCTAACCTCAGACACAGATCTCAGACACTGAAAGTTGATTCAAATTCGTATGGTGCCCGACGTTTATCCCTCAGCCATGCACAGATCCCATCCCTAAGCACATCCCTAACCCTAAAACAACCTTAACCCTAACCTAGCCATTACTCCTAACACTAACTTTAACCCTAACCTCAGACACTGCCCTCAGATATTTCAGTTAATTGAAATTTATGTGGAGCACTGATTTTAACTCTCACCAATGCACAGTAACTTTCCTTGAGCACAACCCTAACCATAACCTGAACCCTAACTCTAACCCTACCCTCACCCCTAACCCTAACTCTAATCGAAACACTAACCTCAGAAACTGCCCTCAGACACTGCAAGTTGATTGAAATTTGTATGGTTCCCTAACTTTAACACTCACCAATGTAGAGATCACATCCCTGAGCACAAGCCTACCCCTGACACGAACCCTAAACCTAACCTAGCTCTAACACCTAACCCTAAACCTGAAGTTACCCTCATACACTGCCCACAGACACTATAAGTGAATTCAAATTTGTATGGTGCCCAAACGTTAACCCTCACATGTGCACAGACCCCCTCCCTGACCACAACCCTAATCCTAACCAGAACAATATTCCTAATGCTAGCCCTAACACCTAACCTAAACATAATCCTAACCTTAACCTCAGACACTGCCCTCAGATATTTCAAGTTGATTCAAAACTGTATGGAGCCCAAACTTTAACCCTCACACATGCACAGATCCCCTCCATGAGCACAACCCTAACAATAACCCTAACCCTAACCTTAACCCCTAACTCTAACCCTAAATATAACCTCAGACACTGCCCTGAGACACTGCAATTTGATTCAATTTTATATGGTGCCCAAACATTAAAACTCACCCATGCACAAATTCCACCCTTGAACAAAACACTAATCCTAACCCAAACCCTAATCATAACACTATCAGTAATCCCTAACCCTAAACCTAACGTCAGACACCGCTCAGACACTGAAAGTTGATTCAAACATATATGGTGCCCTAACTTTAACCATCACTCATGCACAGATCCCATCTCTGAGCACAACCCTAGCCCTAACCCGAGTCCTAACCCTAAACCTAGTCCTAAACCCTAACCCTAACCCTAACCCTAAAACTAAATTCAGACCCTGCCCTCAGACATTGCAAATTGATTCAAATTTGTAGGGTGCCATAATTTTAACCCTCAACCAAGCACAGATCCCATCCCTGAGCACAACTGTAACCCAAACACTAACCTTAACCCTAACCATAGCCCTAACCATTAACCCTAACCATAACCCTAACCCTATCCCCAGACACTGCCTTCAGACTCTGCAAGTTGATCCAAATTTGTAAGGTGCCCTAACTTTATCCTTCACTTATGCACAGATCCCATCCCTGAGCACCACTCTAACCCTAACTGGAACCATAACTCTAATGCTTAACCTAACCCCTAACCATAACCTTAATCCTAACGCTAAACTCAGACACTGCCCACAGACAATGAAAGTTGCTTCAAATTTGTATGGTGCCCTAACTTTAACTCTTACCCATGTGCTGTACTAATACGTGAGCACAACCCTAACCATAACTCGAACTCTTACCCTAACACTAACCCTAACACTTAATACAAACCTAATCCTAACCATAATCTCAGACACTCCTCTCAGATACTGCAAGTTGAAACAAATTTATATGGTGCCCTAATTTTAACCCACACATGCACAGATCCCATCCCTCAGCACAACGCTAACCCTGTCCAGAACTTGTAGCCTTCCCCTAGAACTAACCCCTATCCCTAAACCTAACCATAATCTTAACATCATACACTGCCATCTGACAATGTAAGTGGATTCAAATTTCTATGGTGCCCTACCTTTAACCCTCATGCATGCACAGATCCCATTCCTGAGCACAACCCTAACCCTAAACCGAACACTAAACCTAATTCTGCCCTAACCCCTAATATTAACCCTAACCCTAACCTTAGATAATTCCTTCAGACACTGCAAGGTGATTCAAATTTGTATGGTGCCATAATTTTAACACTCACCCATGCACAGATTCCATCCCTGATCCCAACCCTAATTCTAACACAAATCCTAACCCTAACCCTAGGCCTAGCAACTAACCCTTTCCCTAACCCTAACCATATACTCAGACACTGACCCAGACACTGAAAGTTGATTCAAATACTTATGGTGCCCTAACTTTAACCCTCACCCATGCACAAATCCTACCCTTGAGTAAACGTAATGGTATCCTGTACCCTAACCCTAACCTTACCATAAACAACTAACCTAACACTAACCATAACCCTAACCTCAGACACTGCCCACCGACCATGCAAGTTGATTCAAATTTGTGTGGTGTCTTAACTTTAACCCTCACCCATGCACAGATCCTATCCCTCAGCACAACCCTAAACATAACATGAACACTAACCCTTGTCCCATGCCATTACCCATATCACTAACTCTTATAATAAACCTAACAACTGTCAATGCCCTCAGACACTGCAATTTGATTCGAATTTGCATGGAGCCCTAACTTTTACATTCACCCATGCACAGATCCCTTCCCTGAGCTCAACCCTACCCCTATGCCAAACTCTAACCCTAGGCCTAACCCCTAATCCTAACCCTAACACTAACACTAAACTCAGACACTTCCCTCAGACACTGCAAGTTGATTCAAATTTGTATGATGCCCTAACTTTATTCCTCAACCATGCACAATTCCATCCCTGAGCACAACCCTATCCGTAACCTGAACCCAAGCCTATATCTAGCCCTAACACATAACACTATCCATAACCATAGCCTTATTCTCATACACTGCACTCAGACATTGCAAGTTGATTCAAATCTGTATTCTTCCCTAACTTTATCATTCACCCATGCACAGATCCCATCTCTGAGCACAACTTTAACCCTAACCTGAACTCTAACCCTAACCACTAAAACAAACCCCTAACACTAACCCTAAACCCTGACACTGCTCTCAGACACTGCAATTTGATTCAAATTTGTAGGGTTCCCTAACTTTACCCCTCAACCATGCACAGATCCCATCTCTCAGCACAACCATAACCCTAAAATGAACCCTAACACTTACCTTAGGCCTAACCACTAACCCTATCCTCAGACACTGCCTTCACATACTGCAAGTTGATACACATTTGTATGGTGCCCTAAATTTAACACTCACCGATGCACATATCCTATCCCTGAGCAGAATCTTCCCCCTAACTCAACCCTAGCCCTAACCCTAACCCTAACAATAACCATAACCATAAACCTAATCATATCTGAAGACACTGCACTTAGACACTGCAACATGATTCAAATTTGTATGGTGCCCCAGCTTTAACCTTCACCAATGCAACGATCCCATCCCTGAGAAAACACTAACCCTAACACGAACACAACCCTATCCCTAGACCTAACCCATAACACTATCCCTAACCATAATTTATCCTCAGATACAGCACTCAGACCTTGCACGTTGATTCAAATTTGTGTGCTGCCCTAACTTTAACATTCACCCATGCAAAGATCACTTCTCTGAGCATAACCCTAACACTAATCCAAACCCTAACCCTAACCCTACGCCTAACCATTAACCATAACCCTAACCTTAAATCCAGACCCTTCCCTCAGACACTGCAATTTGATTCAAATTTGTAGGGTACCCTAACTTTAACTTCACCCATTCACAGATCCCATCTTTGCACATTAACCTTACCATAAAGCGAAAGCTAACCATATTCCTAGTTCTAACCACTATATATATCCACAGACACTGATCTCACACACTGAAAGTTGATTCAAATTTGTATGGTTACCTAACTTTAACCCTCACCCATGCACAGATCCCATCCCTGAGCACAACTCTAACACTAATCTGATCCTGAAACCTAGCCTTAAACCTAAACACTAACCATAACCCTAAATCTAATCCTATAAGCAGACACTGCACTCAGGCATTCCAAGTTGACTCATATTTGTATGGTGCCCTAGATCTAACCCTCATCTATACAATGATCCCATCCCTGAGCACAACCCTAACCCTAACCCGGACCCTACTCCTAAACCCTAAAACTACCCCTAACCTTAACCCTCACATCAGACCCTACACACAGACCCTGCAAGTTGATTCAAATTTGTAGGGTGCCCTAACTGGAATGCTCACCCATGCTGAGATCCCATCCCTGAGCACAATCCTAACCCTAAAATGAACCCTTCAACTAACCCTAGACCTAACCCCTAACCCTAAACCTAACCATATCACTAACATCAGACACTGCTATCAAACAGTGCAAGTGGATACAAATTTGTATGGTGCCCTAACTTCAGCACTAGCGCATGCAGAGATCCCATCCCTGAGCACAACCCTAACCCAAACTAAACCCTAAACCTAACCCTAGCCCTTACCCCTAACACTAACCCAAACCCTAACCTCAGACACTGCCTTCAACACTGCAAGTTGATTCAAATGTTTATGTTGCCCTGTTTTATCCTAACCCATGCACAGATCCCACCCCTGAGCCAAACCCTAACCCTAATCTGAACCCTAACCCTAACCCAGCCCTAATGCCTAACTCTATCCCTAACCCTAACTATATACTCAGACACTGACCAAGATAATGAAATTTGATTCAACTATTTATGGTGCCCTAACTTTAACCCTCACCCTTGCACAGATCCCATCCTTCAGCACAAACCTAATGGTAAACTATACCCTAACCCTAATCTTACCCCTAACCACTGCCCTAACACTAAACATAACCCTAACCTCAGACACTACCCAAAGACACTGCAAATTGATTCAAGTTTTTATGGTGCCCTAACTTTAACCCTCGCCTGCAGCGGTAGCCCTGTGGCATCCGATCCCGACAGATCTCGGAAGCTAAGCAGGGTCAGGCCTGGTTAGTACCTGGATGGGAGACTGCCGGGAACACCAGAAGCTGTAGGCTTGGGAGAAGGACCTGGCAACCCCCTCCCAAAAGTTAATCTGCCATTGAAAACCCTATGAACAGCAGAGAAGCACTGACAATAGTGTTTCCCCTGTTGTACAGAGGGTTGCTATGAGTCGGATACCGACTTGACGGCACCTAACAACAACAACAACAACAACAACAACAACAACAACTTTAACCCTCACCCATGCAATGATCACATCTCTGAGCACAAACCTGTCCCTAACATGAACACTAACCCTAACCCCTTAAAACTAACCCTAATCCTAAACCTAACAACAAACTCTGCACTCAGATCCGGCAAGTTGATTCAACTTTGTATGGTGCCCTAACTTTCACCCCCACCTATGCTCAGATCCCATCAATGATCACAACCCTAACCCTAACCCTATTGGTAGCCATAATCCATAACCCTAATCTCAACACTAACTCTATTCTCAGACATTGCATTCAGACATTGGAAGTTGATTCAAATTTGTATGGTGCCCTAACGTTAACACTTAGGCATGCACAGAGCCCATCTCTGAGCACAACCATAAGACTAACCTGAACTCTAACACTAACCCTAGGCCTGACCCC
>VMDO01038631.1:0-13319 GCA_007922755.1 Pedetes capensis
GAGACCAGAGGCAGTCTGCGTAATTTAGTGAGACCCTGTCTCAAAAAAAGTAAAAAAAATGGGCTGGGGGTGCAGCTCAGTGGTCCAGCACTTGCAGAGCATGCAAGCGCGAGGCCCTGGGTTCAAACCCCAGTACCACCAAAAAAAAAAAAAAAAAAAAAGTGCCTCGGAGGGGGCTCGCGCTGCTTCCGGAGTCAGTTGGCCCCATAGGAGGCTGGGCCAGGCTCTTCTTCAGTCATTCAACAAACACTTTCGGACAGTTGTGTTCTCAGGCAGCTCTGCTGTGTCTCCCCTCCCCCATCCTGCCCGCTCTGGAGTCCCCAGGCTGGTGGGGGAGACAGAGCTCCACCCTAAAACCTCTGAGCACAGTGGGAGGGAAGAAATGTTTGGAAAGGTTCCAAGAGCAAGGGACCCTTTGTGCTGCCAGCCCTTGGTTTTCTGGGTGGAGAGGTGGAGGCCACAGGTAGGCAAGAGCTTGAGTGTCAGGTGGCCAGCAGAAAGGGGTCTAGACTAGTGACGCTCGCTTCTGCAGGCTGCCAAGGCTGCTGGCTTGCCGCCTGTCACAGAGGCACGGACAGCAGCACTCAGTGTGTGTGGCTGGCTCCATACTGATGAGAGTTGAGGGACCACAGGGCAGCGCCCCCTCCCCGCATCCACCCCACCCCCACACCAAGCTGCAGTAGGTGTTGGGGGACCGAGATGGGTAATACCCTTTGTCCCTGCAGGACGCGGGGGACACCTTTGGCCCAGATCTGCCACAGCAACCAACCTCACCCTATGCCAGACACTGTGCTCTGTCCAGCCCTGCCCAAGCGGGTCCAGGTCCAGGCCCTGGGCACTGCCCTTTGGCAGCCCTCACTAGATTAACACATCAGTTACCGTGGGGAGGATCCGAAGGCCACCAGTCCAGATCCCTGTGCTTCCAGCCCCACTTTGCGAACCACTGAAAGGGGAAGGCTGAGAAAGAGCCGCTGGGAACCAGGGCAAGCGAGGGCCCAGTGCCCAGAGCACGGAGCACGGAGATTTGAGCAAGACTCTTCCTCCTCCTGCACCAGGCTCCCCTCCACCCGGGAAGACTTCCAGTTCCCTGGCATGCCTCAAGCTCCTGCTTCGGCTCCTCAGTTCTCTCTACCAACCCTGCCGCCCAACCTCCATCCCTCCCCCATCCTGCCCCACGGTGCCATACCACCCTGGGTGGGTCCCCACAGGACCTGGAACACTTGGGATCTGGGACACTAAATGACTTCTCTGTCTGGCCCAGCCAGGACAGAGCCTGGTCTGACTTCTCCCTGTGGCCCCAGCATCCGGCACAGAACGGGTGACTAATAATCCGCGTGCCAGAAACTGCAGAAACAGTGAATGAAAAGCCTGCTCAGCGCCAGCAGCCAGAACTGCCCGCCAGCCGCTGCGCTCCTTCCACCCCCAGCCGCTGCTGAGCTCCCCGCACCCCCAGCCACCCTTCACTCCAACACCCCTTCCTCACTGTTGGATGCTCCACCTGCCTGGGCACCCAGCACTCCCAAGCCGCCAGCTGGTGACCTGCCCAACACGCTTAGCCTTCGGAAACCGTTCCTCTGGCCACAGGGCGGCTTTCAGATTTGTGTGTGTGTGTGTGTGTGTGTGTGTGTGTGTGTGTGGTACTGGGGGTTGAACCCAGGGCCTTGCGCCTGCATGCTCTGCAAATGCTGGATCACTGAGCTGCACCCCCAGCCCTGTTTTTTTTTTTTTTTTTAACTTTTTTTGAGACAGGGTCTCGCTAAGTTACACAGACTACCTCTGGTCTTGAACTTGCGATCCTCCTGCCTCTGCCTCCGGAGCCGCTGGGATTACAGGCGTGCGCCAGTGCGCCCGGCCTGGCTTTTAGATTTTGAACTGATTGACCAGATCGGAAAATTATCTGTAACCACCTGAGAAGGTGAGGCCAGAGCTGTGTTGCTCAGCGTGACATCTTCTGTGTGTGGAAGGCACATGCTTATGATGGCTGGCCAGCCGGCTGGACTTCCGTGTCTCTGAGGATGGAGGTCAGGCCACACCAGGCCTTCGCTCAGACCTAGCGGGGGCTCTAGGCCCAGGTCGCCATTCACAGGCCTCAGGCCACGGGTATTCGCCCCTCTCTTCCTCATCCCCAAGCCCCCCAAGATGGAGCCACTCCATGGAGCCATACCAAGGAAGGCCCAGCCCAAACTCCAGGCTTCCAACCACATTTTCCAGCCACCCTTGCTCCCATGGAAACCTCCTTCTTCTGTCCTTCCACAGGAGAGTTCCCTGCCTGGCACATCTCTTCTTCCCTTTGCTGCACTCTGCCTGAGGCCAGAAGCCCCTCGGGGCCGCCAGCCCAAGACCTGGGACCTGGTTCAGGAGTTGTGGTCCGTCCAGCAAGACCCGCTTTAGTTACAGTTCCATCTGCTTTAACTGAATGTCTATTGTCAGCCAAGTGTTGTTGTTGTTAGGTGCCCTCGAGTTATGTCCAACTCATAGCGACCCTTATAGAGTTTTCAATGGCTGGCTGTTTCAGGATTATCTTGGGAGTGGGTTGCCACATCCTTCTCCCATGTTTGGGGTGCTGGGAATCGAACTCAGGACCTCAGAGACTGCAGAGCATCGCTCTACCAACTGAGCTAAATCCCAGCCCCAGGCAAGCATAGAACCCAAGAAAGGACATCTAGGTCACACCAGTGCCTCGCATCAGGGTAGAGGGCAGCAGGATGTGGCTGCAGGAGCCCCGTCCCCCACAACCACCCATGGGAGAACACTTACTTTCTTTGGGCACAAAAGGAATGAGGCGGCTCTTCACCTTCACCTGGGCAGGGTGGATCTGACACTTGCCAGGCGGCGCCCGTCTGCCAATGACACACAGGAGGTCATGAGTGCCCCCCTGGAGCCTGCCCTGAGTATCCCCCCACCCCGTGCCCTTCCCTTGCAGTGAGGCAGGGAGGTCAAGGGTGCGAGGGCATGGACAGGAACAGCGGTAACAGGTGGGCAGTTACTACAAGCATCCCTGCCCACCCATGCCCCATAGTGGCCTCCAGCTGCCTGCTGGGCCTCTCTGGCTGTGGGCACTAGGGCCAGCAGAGGCTCGCTCTCTCCCAGGTCACCTGGGACTCAGTGCATGACCTGTGTGTCTTTCTCCTTCCCACATTCCCTTCCCATTCCTGCCCCACCCAGCACCCTGTGCCCCAGGCCTTTAAGGAGGATCTCTCTCTGCCCCTCCGGTTCCTGGATTGCTGGTAATGGCTCCGCCCACAGGAACCTGGGAGCAGGCAAGGTAGGCTAAAGGACAGGATGTGTGGGAGAGGGGAGCCATACGCAGTGAAAGGGAAAAGTGCTCTCTGAGGGGTGCTGTGGAGATGATGTGAAATGACAGGGCAGACTGACACCAGGCCCCACCAGGCCTACATGGCTGAAACACGACTTGTCACCCTCTGATGCCTGCCCCATCAGTCAAAGCCACTGGCTACAAGGATGAGACAATGGAGATCAAACTTTTTCAAGTGTGCCCCTAAATGTGTGTTTTATCAACAATGCAAACTATTTAACTGTATGGGTCAGCACAAATTATCGATAACACTGCAAAGACTGAGAATACCAAAGCACCTAACTGTACTCCTGAGGAATTGTACATGGACCAGGAGGCAGTCATTGGAACAGAAAAAGGAAACAGTGCTTTGTTTAAAGTCAATAAAGATGTGCGTCAGGGCTGTATCCTTTCACCATATCTCTTCAATTTCTATGATGAGCAAATAATCTGACAAATTGGACTTTTTGAAGAAGAACGGGACATCAGGATTGGGGGAAGACTCATTAACAACCTGTGTTATGCAGATGACACAACTCTGCTTGCTGAAAGCGAAGAGGATTTAAAACATTTACTGATGAAGATCAAAGAACATAGCCTTTAGTATGGATTTCGACTCAACATCAACAAAACAACTGGGTCAGAATGCAACTTCAAGATAAATGGAGAAAAGGTTGAGGTTGTCCACGATTTTGCTTTAATTGGTTCTACAATCAACACCCTCAGAAGCAGCAGTTGAGAAGTCAAAAGACCCATAGCATTGGGAAAAACTGTTGCAAAAAACCTCCTTAAAGTGTTGAAAAGTAAAGTCACAGTGAAGACAAAGGTGTGCCTGACTCATGCCATGGTATTTTCAGTCACATCATATGGTTGTGAAAGCTGGACATTGAACAAAGGAGACAGGAGAAGAATTAATGCTTTTAAATTATGGTGCTGGACATGAATACTAAATATACCATGGACTGCCAAAAGAATCAATAGATCCATCGTAGAAGTAGTGCGACCAGAGTGCTCCTTGGAAGCAAGGATGGCTAGACTGCATCTCATGTATTTTGGACATGTAGTCAGGAGGGACCAATCCCTGGAGAAGGACATCATATTTGGGAGAGTGGTAGGTCAACACAAAAAAGGAAAACCCTCAACTAGATGGATTGACACAGCATCTGCAACAATGGGCTTAAACACAAATAAGATCGTATGCCCAGCACACAATCGGGGAGTGTTTCCTTCTGCTGTACATAGGCTATGAGTTGGACCAGACCCAACCGTACCTAACAAGTGAAAAACATTTAAAAATAAAAAGAACTTTTTCGAGACAAAATTAATTGGGCCAACCTCCCTACCACTGTCCAAAGTGAATTTGCAGCTAAGCTTTACGCTCAGGTCAAGCCAGCTGCAAAATGTCCAGAAACCGCTTATAAACGCCAGCAGCCCCATGACCAGTACAGAGCAACAAACTTTCTCTTGTTCCTGCCTGCTGCCCTGTCACAGGGTCCTGTTCACCTTTGTCTTTTCTACTCTCTCTGAGCTCCGGTAAAGTCCTTTACCATTTGCAACGCAGGCCTCACTCCCACTCACTGCCAGAAGGCTGGGGCAGAGCTGAGGGGCCCAGGGTCTCAGAGGTGTGAATGCGTCTCCTTCACCATCCTGCAGGGGCCCAGGCAAGGAACAGAACTCCATTTTAATTAGTTTTTGGCGCCCGATCTGTGATTCTTTGAATGGGATCGACCCTGTTCCCAGACCGCCCCACGTGGGCCCTGGACTACAATAGGGTTGCATCAGCACGGGCTGGGAAGCAGCCACGTGATGCCCAGTGGCCTCCAAATGGGCTTGGCAGAAAAGGGGACAGGAGCCTTTTTCCCCAGAAGCTGGAGGAGCCCAGCCAGGCACACACGCTTCTGAAAGCCGGAGAAGCGGCAAGCGTGGGGCTGCCCTGCTCTGACCTCCTGGTGCATCCATGGCCTTCAGACAGGCCCACAGGGGGCTGTTCCCTGGGGCCACAGCTGCTGCCTTCATTATATTTTAATACATACTCTTAATGCCAAAGGCGTGCAACCGTAGCCTTGTGGCATCATATCCCGTCGGATCCTGGAAGCTAAGCAGGGTCGGACCTGGTTAGTACTTGGATGGGAGACCGCCTGGGGACATCAGGTGCTGTAGGCTTGGGAGACGGACCCGGCAACTCACTCCCAAATATCAATCTGCCATTGAAAACCTTATGAACAGCGGAGAAGCACAGACAATAGTGTTTCGCCTGTTGTATGCAGGGTCGCTATGAGTCGGATACTGACTCGATGGCGCCTAACAACAACAACTACAACAATGCCAAAGAGTGGAGCTACGCCAAAGACCACTGCCGTGGTTATGTTTGGGCAGTGACCCCCCTCCATGTCCCCATTCTTCATCTTCCAAATGCTGGGGACTGGACCTCTCAGCGGTCTGTTGTTGTTGTTAGGTGCCGTCGACTTGGTATCCGACTCATAGCGACCCTCATAGGGTTTTCAATGGCTGACTGTTTCGGGATTGCCTTGGGAGTGGATTGCCAGGCCCTTCTCCCATTTTTTCAGTGCTGGGAATTGAACTCGGGACCTCAGAGACTACAGCACAGCGCTCTACCAACTGAGCTAAATCCCAGCCCTCAGCAGTCTGTAGGAGCCAAGAAACACATCTATTTCTAATGAGAAAAATGAAGGAGAGGCAGGCCCAGGACTGAGGGAGGAGCCCAACCCCAGGACCTTGAGCAGGAGAACCCCTACGTCTCACTGGGACCCTTCTGCCTATACATGAAGACAAGCCAAGGGGGTGGGGCAGGTGTGTGCAAAGATCAAAGGTGACGATGCATAGCCAGGCACTGTGGCGCACACCTGTAATCCTAGCGGCTGGGGAGGCGGAGGCAGGAGGATCGCAAGTTCAAGGCCAGAGGCAGTGTCCGTAACTTAGTGAGACCCTGTCTCAAAAAGTTAAAAAAAAAAAAAAAAAAACAGGCTGAAGGCACAGCTCAGTGGTCCAGCACTTACAATGCATGCAGGTGCAAGACCCTGGGTTCAACCCCCGGTACCGCAAAAATAAATAAATAAATAAATGAAGTGACCACGCATGTGGGCAACACCTGGCAGGAATGAGGTGCTCAGTAAATGTGATCGTTCCTTAGAGAGGCACTCTTTATAAACAATGAAAGGAACTTCAGATTCTGAGGAATAGGGAAGACAGTTATGGCCCAGTGACTCAGCAGGAAATGACCACCATTGAAAACCATCCTTTGAGGGGGATGTTGCAACGTGGAAACATTTATCCAAGACACAGATGAATGAATAAAGAAGAAAGCAAAGTCTGCGTGTGATCTAGTACCAGGATGTAGATCCCAGCACCACACAGATAAAGATGGACAGGACCTCAGGGAAACCAGAACAGAGGGAGAGAAGGAGGGGGGCTTATGTTTTCAGTTACATTGTTAATATATTTGTACTTCTATAGGTAATAGTAATAATGATGAAGTGTGATAAATAAGAGAAGACTGAGAAATTGCAGCACACTGGAGATCCGAGGAAGCTAAGGAGACAGGATGATAGAACATAATACGGGAACCAAGAATAGAACAAGAGAACTAGAAAATTTCTCTCAAAGGGACTGTGGAGCTGGGAGTAGTGGCACACGCCTGTGATTCCAGCACCTGGGAGGCTGAGGCAGGAGGATCGTGAGTTTCATGCCAGCCTGGGCTACACAGTGAGACCCCGTCTCAAAAAACAAAAAACAATAAAAAACAAAAACAAAAACAAAACAAAAAACACCGTAGAGTTTAGTTAATAGCAGCATACCAATATTAGTTCATTAGTTGTAACAAATGTTCCATGTTAAATGTAAGGTGTTAACAGAAGGGTGTGAAAATATGTCTTTTCTTACAAACTATTTTTATATAAATTATTATCCTACTTTACACCCCCCATACCTCGTATCATTGGGGCTCTCTGTTCTCCCCCAAGCCTCCTTATCTCCCTCCACATGGCTGGACATACCTAGACTTGTAAAGTTTCCTTCCTTGTTCTCTCTAAATTCTTTGAAAAAAAAAATCCAAGCCAACACCCTGTCTCCTTCTCACTATTAGCCAATTGAGTCTAGTCAAGATTGTGAGGTCAAAACCCTAACCAAAGGGGTAAGACCCAGTCATAGGAATTTCATTAGAAAATAAACGACTGACTGACCTTCTACCTGTGTGCTTGGTTGCTGACTAGACTCGCAGCCTGAACCCTCTTTGCAAAGAGAAAATTTGCCTTGCCGAGATAAAACTTAAAATCTTTAATTCTACTGTGTCTTTATTATTGATATCAAGCACCAACAAGGGGCCTGGCAGGGAGATACAGGAAATTCTACTATCTTTGCAACTTATCTATAAGCCTAAAACTATTCTAAATTTTAAACAAATGCAGGTGCAACAGATGTTTTAGGACTTTTTGAAGCCTACCGAGCTTCAAGGGCTGGGATTTAGCTCAGTTGGTAGAGTGCTGCGCTGCAGTCTCTGAGGTCCTGAGTTCAATTCCCAGCACCACAAAAATGGGAGAAGGGCCTGGCAATCCACTCCCAAGGCAATTCCGAAACAGGCAGCCATTGAAAACCCTATGAGGGGTGCTATGAGTTGGATACCGACTCCATGGCACCTAACAACAATAACAACAACTATGCTTCGAAGTTGAGCATAACTAGACTCATCAGGTGTTTTCCCAGGCTGCCAAACATGAGCAAACGTCGGAGGGCAGCCTTGCGCTTTGTGCTGGGGGCGAGCACAGGCATGCCCACTCCCTGCGTATGATGGAGTACAGACTGGCGGGGAAGCCAGTGGAGAAGCAAAACCCTGAAGGCTGAGAAGGAGCTCTCGAAAGACGATCATGCATTCACTCATCAAACATTCCCAAGTCTCTGCTCTGTGCCAAGCCTGGGGCCTGGGTGATTTGGCAGCGCTGGAGAGATATAGCCTTAGTCTCAGAGATTCCAGACAGGTGGGGGACAGTCCTATAGCTGGCTGACTCCAAGGCTGAGTGATAGCAACTGAAAGAGAACTAGATGGGGCCGGAGAGGCAAGTGGGTCCGGGGAGGTGCCTGCAGGTGTGGGGCCCCCGGCCTGGGGGCACACCACCTAGGGTTAGCCAGGGCTCTGCTCTGTGCTGGCCCCTGGTGAGTGACTTTGTATCTTTGTGCTTATTTCTGCTCCCATAAAATGGGTGGCTGAGAATCAATGAGTTATACACCTCCCCGTGGGGTGTGGCCGCACACCCAGGATAGAAGCAGATGGAGACGGAGATGCAGCTGGTGGGGGTGGTTGTGAGCCCCAGCGGGTTCTAGCAGGTGGTCATGCGGAGGTCATGGCATCTGGGAGGCCTCTCAGATGGGGTGGAGGGCCTGGGGCAGCCCTGGCAATGAGGACTCAGGAGCCCAGCAGATAGGAAAGAAGACCTGAAGGGGGCGGGCAGGCAAGACCCCCACCAGGGCCTCCGGCTCCCCATGTGAAGAGAGCTGCCCTTGGGGCGGGCAGGCCCATTGAGTCCTGCCTCTGCCCCTGCTGTGGGACCAGTGTGGCTAGTCTCTTCTCTCTGGGCCTTGGTTTTCTCATCTGGAAAATGGGGGTGTGAATTCTCCACACTGAAGGGAGGGAAGGGAGGTGACAGGGATGAGTGGTCCTGGTAGACAGAGGGAAGGACAGGGACTCACCTGGAGGGGTCGATCACCTTGTAGACCACCCCGCGTGCAGCTGTGGCGCTCGGCACACCCGTGGACATGAAGTACAGCTCCCCTTGGGACAGTGAGCAAGGCGACAAGTGAGAAGCCTGCCTGGACTGCCACCGGCCCTGCCCTGCCCCCAGCGCCCCTCAGGCAGCCTCTGAGCTTTGCTCATGCTTGGCAGCGTGGAGAAACCCTGGGTGAGTCTAGTTATCCTCAACTTTGAAGCACCATAGGCTTTAAAGGGCCCCTCAGGGCTCGGAGACCAGCCCTGACTATGGCAGCCCAGCCTTGCAGTCCTCAGGGCAGGAGCTGAGGCCGAGAGGGGAGCCAGACCTGCCCACGGGCCTCTGCTGCGGTCCAGGGCTCTGACCTCCACTGGCTCTTTCCTGGTGGCCCAGCCCTGGTCCCCACGTGGGTTCATGTCCACCTGGCACACCTCTGGGCGCCAATGGGGACCCACAGCCCAGCTCCCCACTGACTGCTTTTTGGTGTCCTGTGGGCTCCTGTGGCTATCTAAGCCTCAGCCTTCTCACCTTTAAAATGGGCCTCACGGGGCTGCCCCAGGATGGAGGCCACAGGCCCTGAGTGCTCAGGCACTGTTAGCGAGTATTACGGTGGGGGTGCCACCTGAGCCGGCCCTGCCAGCTCTCAAGGACAAAGTCTCTCCATTGAGCAGCAGGGGCCTCACAGGCAGGGGAGAAGGCACTTGGTCTGGTCTCTTATAGGAGCCTCAGCCCCTCCATGTGGCCCTGGGGCCCCCGGCAGCTCTGTGGCTGCCACTCTGAGCCATTTCCTCCACCTCTCAGGGCTGCCGTGGCAATGTAATGAGCCGAGTTCGAGCACCTAGCATGAGGCCACACTGGGCCACCTTAGTCCTCCCTGCTCCCCTGTCTCGTCCTTCCCTGAACCCCCACTGCCAGCGGCACCCGTGCCTAGGAAATATTTTATTATTCCCATCTTCCAGATGAGAACACAGAGGTTCAGAGAGGTCAAGCGATTTGTTCAGTCACACAGCTGGTGACTGGTTCAGCCAGGCCACGAACTCAGCAAAATCAGCTGCCTCAAGCCCACAGCAGTCTAGAAGCCTGGGAGGCTTGGAGCCCAGACGCAAGCCAGGCACAGCCCGGATGATGGTTTAGCTACCCTAAGACCTCTGTCCTGGTAAGAGGATGGCAGAGAGCTCTCCCAGGGCTGGGGACAGGATGGGAGGCAGCATCCCAGGGGAGAGGCTGAGACAGAGAGGTAGGCACCTGGGGAACCCATGTCCCTGGAGACAGGTGCAGTCAGGGAGGGCTGCCTGTGGAGGGGGCTCTGAGACGCAATGGACAGGAAACTGGGAGAACTCCCCACAGGGGAAGACACTTGAGGGGTGACTCAGCTATGCTGGGGCGGGGGGTTGAGGAGAGTAGGCTGCTGAGTGGCCCAGGGTCCATGACTCCAGCCCGCAACAGGGCACCAGCCCCCCTGGGGAAGTTGGGAGAAGAGGTGAGGATACAACCTGCAAGGGTGGGGTGTCCTGGTGAGCGGTCTCTGGGGTGCATTTGCTGCGCCCCTGTGGGCCACCGCTTCCTTCACGGGCTCCTCTCTGGACTGAGAACCCAGGAGCAGCCCGGTCTGCTCCAGCCATGCCGCCCTCAGGCTGACCCACCAGCTCCCAGAGGCCCGGGGCTTCCTGCAAGCTGCCCCCTTGGCCACCTCTGCTTCTTAAGGTCCTCCCCTGGGCACACTGCCCCATCCTGGACACTAGCAGGAAGAGCCAGCCGCAGTCTCCCTAGGCGTAAAGGGACGGAGTCAGAGCAGGCTGATGCCAGGTCTCCTTCCAGCCCTGACCCGCTGGGAGCCGCAGCCACTATGCCCTGTGTGTGGTGGGTTCGCCTGCGCCTACCCTGCCCCACTGGTCTCCGTGGTGTGGCTCGCTCCTGGGGGACAGGGGACCCGCAGAGCTCCTTGTTTTGCAGTTTGGAAGTGTCAGAAGAACAGCTGGAAAGCTGGGGGCTGGGAGGGGCTGGCTTGCCTTGGGCCCTGCACGGGCACCCTCTAGGGCCAGAGCTAGCTGAGCTGGCTGGCTCACAGCTGCCTGCTCCTGGTTTTCTGTCACCGGGCGTCACTTGCGGGGCTGGGGAGGGGCCCTTGGGAACTTCACCCTCCTTCCAGGCCCTTTGTAGGGGAGGGGGGCTTTTTCTAAAACATCATCATCCCCCTACTGACCGAAACAAAGAGGCTTCCCGAGAGCCCAGCAGCCTTGGGGCCAGCAGGGAGGCTGGGCTGCCCTTTAGGAAACTCAGATTCTGACGTGGGGCTGGGGGCAGGGAGTCTGTTTGACAAAGGTTTCTCAGACTCAGCCCTGGGGACTCTGGGCTCTGGGCCCTGTGGGGGACGCCCCTCCAAAGGCCCTGGTGGGCGTTGCCTAGGAACTCAGCCAAGCATCCACCAGGGCCCTGTGGGCGCCCCTCACCTTTTGTCAAGGAATAATCCCAGGGCCCAGGACAAAGGCAGGAGTCTGGAGCAGGGTCCAGCCTCCATGGCCCCTCTTCCTCTCCCCTCCCCCTCTGCTGCCCGCATGAAAAACAAGTGTTTGAACGTCAGGCCATTAACAGGAGAGAGGGCCGGGTCCACCGCTCTGAAAGGATAACATGGCTTCACTAAGCGACCCAAATACATTTGCCATCAAGAACCCAGGGTGGCAGAGGTCCCTAGGGAGGCTGTCGCCCCCGACACCTGCCTGCAGTTCCACCTTCCAAATCCTTCCTTCTGCAAACACTGAGGTCTCCTACCACCATCACCTCTCCAGCCCAGGGGTGAGGGGGGTACTACTCCCATGTTCCAGATGAGGAAGCGGAAGACCAAGGAGGCACCAGGGGGTCTCGAGCGCACTGAACACTGCCCCATCCTCGACACTAGTGGGAAGAGCCAGATGCCGTCTCCCTAGGCATAAAGGGACAGAGTCAGACTAGGCTGACGCCAGGGCTCCTTCGAGCCCTGATCTGCTGGGAGCCACACGCTCAGGGCCTGTGGTTACCCTGCCCCACTGGTCTCTGTGGTGTGGCTCGATCTTGGGGGACATGGGACCAGCAGAACTCCTTGTTTTGCAATTAAGAAGTACCCGCTTGGCAGGGCGTGGTGGCGCATGCCTGTAATCCCAGTGGTTCGGGAGGCAGAGACAGGAGGATGGCAAGTTCGAGACCAGAGGCAGTCTGCGTAATTTAGCAAGACCCTGTCTCTAAATGTAAAAAAATGGGCTAGGGGTGCAGCTCAGTGGTCCAGCACTTGCAGAGCATGCAGGCTCGAGGCCCTGGGTTCAACCTCCAGCACAGCAAAAAAAAAAAAAAAAAAAAAAAATAGAAGTAGCCGCCTCAGCATGAGGAGCATCTCCGGTCACAGGGACAGCCTCCAGCCTGGGCAGCAGGACACAGAGGTCTCGGCAACACTCACCAGCCTCGTCCTCCGCGAAGGAGATGATGTGGGGGTAGTAGTTGTTGATGAGGCCTGGGAATGCGCAGGTCTGGCCTCGGCCCATGCAGATCTCACTGTACCGCCACTGGCCAGTGCCCGGGTTCTCTCGGAGGGACATCAGACGCCTGCCAAGGAAGATGAGCGAGGAGGTCGCGCTGTGCAACCCCCACCCAGCCACACACTCATCCACCTGGCATCTTTCCACTCGTCTGCTTGCGCACACAGCCAGAACCACACAGAATCTGCAGAGCCCAGGGCCAAGGGAGCATGCAGGGCCCCTTTCCAGAAGGCACTGGGAATTCCATGGTGACAAGACAGCAGTAAGCCAAAAGCGGGCCTCTGCGCAGGGGTCCCTATGTGACTGCAGGGCTTAGGTGCCCATAAAGCAGGCTTTGGATGTGACCTTTGCTAAGCACTTCCCAGAGAGAGCAGCTTGGTTCCTGGCCCCTGCCCTCAACTCAGTCTAGGCCTCTGACTGGCAGGAGGTACAGAACTTTGGAGAGCTGATGACATCAGAGCCAAGGCTGGTCCCTGGGGTTGCACACGTCCTTCAGGGCTGCCTCCACCTCACTGTGTGAGCTGGAGCTTGGGCAGCCTTGTTGTGGCGGTTAGGAGCTGTGGAGTTGGGTCTGACTCATAGTAACCATATGTACAACAGATGAAACACTCCCTGACACTGTGCCATGCCCGGGACTATTATCAGTGCTGCTCTGCTATTCATAGGGTTTTCAGTGGTGGATTGTTTCAGGAGTGGGCTGCCAGGTCCTTCTCCCAAGCCTACAGCACCTGGTGTTCCCAGGCGGTCTCCCATCCAAGGACTAACCAGGCCCGACCCTGCTTAGCTTCTGAGATCTGAGGA
>VMDO01038632.1:0-13319 GCA_007922755.1 Pedetes capensis
TCCAAATCTGTTGGCATAAACATGTTAACACCTCCAGTGCTACATCTGTTTGTTGAAACATCTCTATTGGTATCCCATCAATTCCTGGAGCTTTGTGTTTCGCCAGTTCTTTCAAGGCAGCTTCCACTTCATCCTTCAACACCATTGGTTCCTCTTCATATGCAACCTCTTGGAATGGTTGGTCATCTACCAATTCTTTTCTGTATAATGACTTTGTGTATTCCTTCCATCTTCTTTTGATATTTCCTGCATCATTTAATATTTTCCCTGTAGAATCTTTCACAATTTTCACTCAATGCTTGAATTTCTTCTTTACTTCCTTAAGCTTGAGAAACACACAGCGTATTCTTCCCTTTTGGTTTTCTGCCTCCTGCTCTTTGGACATGTCATTATCATATTTATTTTTGTTTTCTTGACCTGCCTTTTGAAATCTTCTGTTTAGTTCCTTAACTTCATCATGTCTTCCTTTTACTTTAGCTGCTTGACATTCAAGGGCAAGGTCCAGTATCTCTTTTGACAGGTAATTTGGCCTTTTCTTTTTTTCTTGTCTTTTTAAGAACTTTTTGCTTCCTTCTTTAATGATATCTTTTATGTCATGCCACAACTCTTCTGGTCTCCTGTCATTTGTGTCTAATGAATTAAACCTATTCTTGAGGTGGTCTCTGAACTCGGGTGGGATATACTCAAGGTCATACTATGGATCTTGTTTACTTATTCTAAATTTCTTCAGCTTCAGTTTGAATTTGTATATGAGAAGTTGATGGTTTTATCCACAATCAGCACCTGGTCTTTTTTTGACATTTGATGTAGAGCTTTTCCATTGTCTCTTTCCACATGTGTAGTAATTTGATTCCTGTGTGTTCCATCTAGTGAAGTCCATGTGTATAGTCTCTGTTTATGTTGGTGAGAAAATGTATTTGCAGTGAAAAATGTCATTGATCTGACAAAATTCTATCATGTGATCTCCAGCTGTATTTCCGTCACCAAGACCATACTTTCCAAATACCGAGCCTTCTTCTTTGTTTCCAACCTTTGCATTCCAGTCAGCAGTAATTATCCGTACATCCTGATTGCATGTTTCATCTATTTCAGTTTGCAGAAGTTGGTAGAAATCTTCTCTTTCTTCATTTGTGACCTTAGTGGTAGGTGCATAAGTTTAAATAATAGTCATATTAACTGACCTTCCTTGTAGATATAGGGATATTATTCTATCACTAAGAACATTGTATTTCAGGACAGATATTGAGATGTCTTTTTTGATGATGAATGCAATACCATTTCTCTTTAGTTTGTCATTCCAAGCATCGTAGACCATATGATTATCTCAATCAAAATCGCTCATGCTGGTCCATTTTAGCTCACTGATGCCTAGAATGTCAATGTTTATGTGCTCTGTTTCTCTTTAAATGATTTCTAATTTTCCTAGATTGATACTACACATATCATATGTTCCAGTTATTAATGGAGGTTTATAGATGTTTCTCCTCATTTTGATTCATGCCACGTCAGCAAATGGAGGTCCCTAGGGCTTTACTCCATTTCCATCATCAAAGTAGACTGTACTTTGAGGATGCAACTCTTCCCCAGTAGTCTTTTGAGTGCCTTCCAACCTGGAGGGCTCATTTTCTGGCACTATATCTGACAGTGTTTCTTTGCTATCCATAGGGTTTTCAATGGCTAGTTGTTTTGGGAGTGGTTCGCCAGGTCCTACTCCCTAGTCTGTCTTAGCCTGGAAGCTCAGCTGAAAACCTGTCCACCATGGGTAACCTGCTAATATCTGAGATACCAGTGGCATAGCCTTCAGGCTCGTCGCAACACACAAGCCACTATAGTGCGGCAAACTGACAGATGTGTCAGGGAGACAGTATACAATACTCAAATAACAAGTGGCCTCCCTTCTTGAGAAGCTCCCATTTTATTGATTTCTTCTTTTCCTTAGGCTCTCAGTAACATCTGATTGAAGTGATCATTTCTTCCTGAAATCTTGTCCTGGCTTTGGATGCAAGAAAGTATTCAAGTTTCTTTTTCACCTCAGATCATTCTTATGTAGGCCTTAGGTTGGTCATTCCTGTTGAAGGATGACCCTACATTAAAATTGGACGTTCTGTAAGACTACAGTAATTCAAATATAATGGAAATTTTTCGGAGTAACAAACATAAGGATAAGAATTTTCTGAAAATCGGAAAAAGAATGATGTGTGATTTCCAAACAAAGGAGCTATATGTAGGCAGTGTTTCTTCCACAAGTTTACACTGGACCAGGACCACATCAAAATTAGCAGCTCTACTAGCAACAACAACCACTAGAACTGCACTCACTGTTTCCATCCCCATGAGTTTCTTTTCTTACAGATGACTTTCTATTCATTGGTTCTATCATCAAAGTTTGAGTTTTCAGCATCTTCTTGAGCCTCCTTTCTCATTTTTCTTTCTTCTTTTCTCAGTAATCTCAGGACTTTTAACTGCTGAAGATGCCTCTTGAGTTGAGCAATAGATGTAAGATTTTTCTTTGCTAAATGTTTTATTTCTGTGTGGTGGTCTACACTGACTAGATGAGTTAGACAAAAATGGCCAAATCTCCATTAGGAAATACTTCTGACAAAATGGTGCTGGATGTTTTCACAGTGGCTCTGGTAGTAAAAGACAACCATATGAAGAGCTTGGATAAAATGATTACAAGAAATTTGACATTGGAAAAGTATATCTATATTTACATTTGTCTGCAAGGACCAAATCTTATGACTTCATTTTTAATTAGCATGTAACCATAGAGGAATGTGATTCTAAGCACTTAGTAAGTTCTTTCCTGTTAATCACATTCTTTAAAGGCAATATCATTGGCAGGTTTGTTTTTTTTTTTCAGTACTGGTGTTTAAACCCAGGGCCTTGGGCTTCCATGCTTTCCAAGTGCTGTACCACTGAGCTGCACCCATAGCCCATTTTCGTACTTTTTGAGACAGGGTCTCGCTAAATTATGCAGACTGCCTCTGGTCTCGACCTTGCGATCCCCCTGCCTCTGCCTCCCGAGTAGCTGGGATTACAGTATGTGCCACAGCTCCCGGTGGCAATTTCTTTTTTATGAAAGAAAGCTTTAAAAATTAATCATATAAAATTTAAATTTGAAAATTAAAATTTGACAAATATAAAAAAGTTTGACATTGTTGAAACAAGTTAATTGAAGGCCATTGCAAATGTGCAGTATATTATCATAACTTGGGGTTTTCATTTTTAATTTTAGTGACCAAGGAGGATGTATTTCTCATGTGCTGCCAGAATTTTTGCTTGAACCAGAAGATTATAAGAAGTGGCTTGAAATTGTGGTAAGAAAATATAATTTCAAGAACAATCTACATAGTTATTATTCAATTTACCAATACATGGTCTTAGAAGATTCCATTTTAGAGCTCTCAGTTTTCATATATGAAGTATCCTAAGACTTAAGCCTCTTTGGACAGCCAATATGGTTTTGTATGCATGCATTTACCTAAAATTCTCTGAGATTCCTATGCAAAAATGATTAAATGATTACACAGCTTTCTTAAATATGTAAGTAATGGCTTTGGGGAAATTTTACAAATGAAGAATGGTGTGGGTTTATATAAATTTTGATCTTAAAATAAATTTTAAACATACATAGCCTCTAAAGAAAATACTGTTCCAATTTCACCACCACTTGCAACTTCCCTTCTTCAGTTTTAAGGGAGAATAGAGAGAGATTAGACAAGAAATGCATAATTTTCTCAAACTACACAGTTCATTTAATGAAAACTCATTGAAAAAGTGAATGTTTTTTGAGGAGGCTGAAGGTTTGAAGGTAAACAGTCTTTTAGTTGTGTCATTGTCGCTACACTTACAAAGGGAACCAAGTGCCTGTTCTTTGGTCCTGTGTTGAGTTCCTATGGGCGAATCCAAAGGATGGGGCTTGATGTGGGCTCAAGGCTCAGAAGAACTTTGCATTTCATTCTGCTCCTTCTACTCCAGTGTGAGCTAATAGATGCATAAAGTGTGTAAATTAATAACCTAAATAAGGGGGACTGCATGCTCTGGAAAGTTACCTCTGTTGATAGTTGCTACTGTTGACACATGGGGAATTAACACTCTTAATGAATGTATAAAAAGACATGCAAATATTTTGTAAAAAGCAAAATCCTGCCAGGAGCAGTGGTGCATGCCTACAATCCCAGCAGCTGGGGAAGCAGAGGCAGGAGGATCACAAGTTCCAGACCAGAGGCAGTCTGCATAACTTAGCGAGACCCTGTCTAAAAAAGTAAAAAAATGGGCTGGGGGTGCAGCTCAGTGGTCCGGCACTTGCAGAGCATGCCCTGGATTCCTGGATTCCACTCCAAGTACCATCAAAAAAAAAAAAAAAAAAGGCAAAATCCTGTTCTGTGTAGTTAAATTATGTAGTTAAATTTAGACTTAATTTAGACTTAATATTTTCCTTGCCTTTTCATTTATGTTGCATATTTTATGTCTCGAAGTCTTCCACTAATACCACGGCTATGAGTTCCTCTACCACTAAGGAAAAGTGTCTCGTTGTTATAGAGATGGATCAATTTGAAGCCTGGAGTAAACGGGCATGGACAGATGTATTTCTTCAGACATACAAGGTAGCACTTTCACCCTTGTTTGCTGCTGTTTTTTGTTTATTCACGTGAATAATATATTAGTTCAAGTACTAGAAATGCTGCTATAAAATACAGCATAAACACACAGTGGCTTAAATAAGCTAGAATTTCTTCGTCTGTATGGAAGTTTTGAGAAGTGAATGGTTTGGAGCGAGCGAGTGTCTCTTCTATTCTTGGTAATAGCTTTCATATATGGGTTCAACTTTATAGAACAAAGAAAAGCAGATAAAAGAGTAGTGGAGAGCAAGGAGATATCTTTTAAGATTATCACCTGAAATAGGCAGCCTTTCTATTTCATAGTCCATGGGGCAGAATTTGGTTATAGCACACACCTAGCTGCAAGAAAATGAGAAATATGGTCTCTAAAATAAATAGCTACAGGCATATTCTGGTACTAAATGGTAAAATTAAAGGTTTGATGCTAATGAAAATTATACTGTCCACCTCTAATACAACAGTGGATTTAGACTATAAAGTTATTCTGGAGTAATATTCCCTAGGGCTGGGATTTAGCTCAGTTGGTAGAACACTGCGCTGCAGTCTCTGAGGTCCAGAGTTCAATTCCCAGCACCACAAAAATGAGAGAAGGGCATGGCAATCCACTCCCAAGGCAATCCCGAAACAGTCAGCCACTGAAAACCCTATGAGGGTCGCTATGAGTTGGATACCGACTTGACGGCACCTAACAACAACAACAACAACAACATTCCCTAGGATTCATACAGTTGTCGGCCAGATAAGGTTTTGATGAGATTGTTGAATTTACTTTAAGAAAAATTACATTTCAGGGTAGAAAAACATAGCATAAATTATATTCTTACAACCTGTCTAAAGCACACACAAGTCCTCCTTTCAGCCTAAGAATTGTTGCCTAGGATTTCCAACTGTGGCACTGTAGATCTTGTCCACTAGGATGAATGGAGGTTTTTGCTACCTTCACTCTGAAATCAGAAGCAGCTAAGCTGTAGGACTGGGAGGCCCAAGAATAAAGCAGTTAAATAGATAGAGGAATTAGTCACTCAAAGGAAATGACCAAAATTAAACCCAAATAGTGAGTTAAATGTATAAGACTGCCACTGTTTGTTTTTGTTTTGTTTGTGTTTGTTTGTGTTTTTTTATCTTATTTAATCCTGACAACAACTAATCTTCAGTTTAGATACAAGGAAACAGGCTCACAGGTATACACATATTCTTCTAAAAGCACACAGATTGGACCATGTGTAACAGTTTAATGTAAGAAATGCTTATTTCTTCCTTGTTGATCTCTGCTTGGCCCTAGGAGTCAGGGACTTTCCTGCTGTCCTCGGGCAATCTAAAGCTTCCATGACTATCATCCAGCTAGACACACACTCTGGAGAATGCCTTCTGTATGATTCCCACTTGCTTTTCCTGTCCTTGTCTTCTCCCCCATTGGCCTTCTCATTCTTTCTTACTAAATGTTAAGAAGAGAAATTGTATCTTTTCTTGGGTAATTTCTAGAAGAACATTCAAGGGTTTTGTGTCTCTCAGCCAAACATAGATTTGGAAAAACGTATTTTATTGTTATCTTTTTTATTAGAAATTTTTAATGTATATCATAATGTGATTCATTTTGACATGCTTTTCATTGTGACATTTTCATATATGCATTTTGATAAACAGTATTCATATAGGTTACCCCTTATCCTCCCCTATGCTTCCCCCCCTCCTACCGTTCCCATCTAAATTTCCCATCTAAGTCTTCTCTATCTTTTACTTAGTAGTATTTTTCTATATGTCCTTAGGTTCCAGTTCTGTTTAAGATAGAAACTTTTTCTTAACTCCAGCCACTGACAAAGAGGAACAAATCTAAAATGGAAGAGTAGCAAATCCATTACATTATGGATAAAATAGAGATAATTTTGGTTAGTGGGTTTTAGTCACTGATTCGCTCATTCATTCATTCACATGATCATGTGCATGTGTAATTTATTTAATCCATCTTCCCCAATCTTTACTCGATGTGGATGCAAACACTATGTATCACTTGTAAACTCAGAACTTCATAGCATATTTGGTGCATGGTAGATGTTCAATGAATGTTTGTTGGATAAATTTATTTAACAATTATTGAGCCCAGGCATTATACCAGGCTCAGAGAGTATAAGGGTAAACTTGATATTATCTCAAGAATTTTAAGCCCTAGATGAAGATATAAGCAAACATATGTATATATTAATGTATGTGTATATATATATATATATATATATATATATATATATATATATATATATATTTACAAGGATGTTGTAAAAAATGTTATGGCAAGGCAAGCCTGAGAAACTATAAATTAATACATGAGATCAACATAAATATGGGTCACCTTGGAGAAGGGTACCATGAAGATTGTCTATTTAAACTGAGCTCTCAGATATTATCAGGAGTTTTCTAACAAAGGTGAGACATAAGTTGAAGAAAGAGGTTGTACAATTTGTATGAAATAGGTAGGAAATGGGCTTTCTCAGAGGGTGGTGCAGCGAGATTTTTCAAGATGAAAAGAATTCAGTGTGGAAAAGCATCTAAGTTAGAAAGAACACAGTGTTTTATGAGGAAGAAATAGTATGTCTTGAGTCGTGGGTGGAAAATGAGAAAAAATTAAATCCTGATTCACATCTGTTAAAGAAAAATTACTCAATGGCACTTGTTAAAGCAAGTTGAGATGAATTTTATTCAGTAACATTACAATAGGTACCAGGACCAGTACAGTGGAATTGGGCATTAAGGAAGGGAGATAGAAATCAAGTTTGAATACAGCATGGGAAATTTGAAATTCATACCCAAGGAGCAGGATGGGTTTCAGTGGATGCAAAATGACTAGGAGGAAACATCAGGATTATGTGGAACAATGGCTAAACTAACCTAACTATTGCTGGAAATAAGCAAGGTTGATCAAAAATCTCTGGGAAGATGGTCAAGAATGATAAACCCAAACAGGTGTCAAGGGTGATCAGATACTGACGGTAGAGGGGTTCATACTAAACTGACTTAGCAGGAATTTTACTAAAACTGGATTTTATAGGGAAGTGCACAGATAGGCCCAAGAGAAGGTTCAGGAGCCTGACTAGAGTTAGGTCAAAGAAAGAATTTTTCCACTATGTTGTTGTTGTTGTTAGGTGCTATCGAGTCGGTATCCGACTCATAGCAACCCTCATAGGGTTTTCAATGGCTGACTGTTTCAAGATTGCCTTGGGAGTGGATTGCCAGGTCCTTCTCCCATTTTTGCGGTGCTGGGAATTGAACTCTGGACCTCAGAGACTGCAGCGCAGCGCTCTACCAACTGAGCTAAATCCCAGCCCTTTTTCCAGTATATAATCCAAATAAAGGAATGTGGACATTTGGGAATTTATCCTGACCTTATTCCTGAACTATTGAATGGTTTTAAGCCTAAAGATGACACAGTTTTGCATTGTAGAAACATAACTTTGATACAGTGTGAAAATGGCTGGGGGAATAAATTTAAATATCTTGGGTTGTCATCCATAGGAATTCTGATGGTAGTCAGAAAGATGAGAGTGGGGCATTGTTCACAAATATTAGGAGTAAAACTCAGTAGGGTTGGCTGGACAAGTGTATCTTTGGAATTCATGGATTCAGAAAGGTGAAGGACAACAGTAGGTTTCTTGCTTAGATACTGAATAGAGGTAATCCCGGTTAATAAATTATAAGACAAGGAGAAAGAACGGGATTTGAGGCCAAGAGAAGGTGTGATAGGTTAAGAAGAAATGATAAATTAATTCAACTGCCACTATGTTTAAGGTGTATTAATTAGTCAGAGGAGATATCTGGCTGGCAACAGAAGCTGGGTTTTTTCACCGATTTGGTGGTAAAGTTTTAGGAATGGTAAGTTTGTCTAGTTAGATCATCTACAGAGCTATATTGCTCCTTGAATTGTACACATATCTAAAACATAGGTAGCTCTAGGCACCATATTAAATAAGAAATTGATTGAAAATTTCACCTCAAAAAGAAAATAGTGTTGTTTAGATATATTTCATAGGTTGAAAAGAGAAGGTTTTGATGTTTACCTAAGTCCATTTAGGTTCGGGATCTCACATTCCTAGACCTCATGTGTGCACTCCAGGACTGCATTTGACAGTTCTTTATTACAAACAGATAATAGCATATAACCTATTTCACCCAATTTGATTGAGGATCATTTGATTGTTTCTTAAATTTGCAAGCTTGATTTCATCTATTTTCTTACATGAAATTCCCAACTCACAAAATTTATTTCTAAACAATGGGTCATTAAAGCATTAAAGAAGTGAAAAATACCAACAGAAGCACTCAAATTCAGAATGCTATTCTAAATGTTTATATAGATAGAGCTCATATCCTAAAGGATATGTGATGTATTTACAGAAGAATCTGGAAAAAAGATAATAAGAAATAAATATCTGAATAAGTTTTATCTATTTATTCACTTCTTCTCAACATATTGCCTGTCTTAAAGTTTTGTATTTATAGGGGCATGATTCTATCAAATATTGTTATATTTTCAAACAAAGATCAGTGGCCTTTCTGATTAAACATATGCTTGATAAATCATTTCAAAATCTCTATAAAATAGTAAAATTGGAATTTTTTTTGCAGTACTGGGGGTTGAACCCAGGGCCTCACCACTGTTGTATGCTTTGCAAGTGCTGCACCACTGAGCTGCACCCCCAGCCCATTTTTTTTTTTTTTTTTTTACTTTTAGAGACAGGGTCTCGGTAAATTACACATATTGCCTCTGGTCTCAAATTTGCAATCCTCTTGCTTCTGCCTCCTGAGTCTCAGAGATTACAGGCTTGTGCCACCGCGCCCAGCTATATTGAAGTATTTGTTGCTGCAGGTAAACAAGACACCAGAACTGCAGTTATAATCCAGAATTACATTTGTATGACCTAGGTGACCACAGGACTAATTAGGTCATACAGTCCTGTTTCACTTCTAGTTATTGC
Source organism: Pedetes capensis (assembly GCA_007922755.1). Lineage (NCBI taxonomy): Eukaryota > Metazoa > Chordata > Mammalia > Rodentia > Pedetidae > Pedetes > Pedetes capensis. Next base: position 9,590 of record VMDO01038632.1, read on the forward strand.
TCAAACTCTTGGATTTAGTTATACCTTTTAGTAGTTTTTCTTCTCTCGTGATATATGGCTATTATCTCTCTTGCCTTTCATTGTTGATATCTATGTGCCCACTTCCAGTAGTTCATTTTCCTATTATAATTTTCTTTAGACTAAGAAAGTAGATACCCATACTTACTGAAATGTGTATTCATCAGCTGTTGTCACTATAGCAGAAAAAACACCCCATACAAACTTATAGGGTAAGAGGTTTATTGGAAGCTGTTGGTTAGACAATCATTCCATAATGGTGGCAAGGTCAGGCCTGTGTCACATGACCTCATGGCATGGTGGAAAAAGAACAGAGAGACCAGGGCTGTGGGTCTGGGGTACAAACCTCCAAAAGCCTGCCCCACGGAGCTATTTCTGCCACAGATCCCCCTCCCAAAGCTCCACAGCCTCCCATGATAGTACCACCAGCTGGGGACTTATCAACATGACCTTTAGGGGACAACTTAGGACATTTTAAGACCAAACTATTACAAAATATGTAAAATGAAACAAACGGTCTGTGACTCAAAGTCTACAAATGGATTTTTATAAATTAGTAGAAAGAAAGTTAAGTTTATGGACTTTGAGATGCTAAGATTTGTAGCTCAGACTATTTACACCTGCAAGAATTATGTGTTTGAATTTTATGTTGTGACTTGAAGTGACTATTTTTTGTCTTGACCCTGTTAGATTTTGTTCACATAGCTGCCATTTGGATGGATGAGTTCTTCCTGTATATGCTCTTGTTTTCATCTTTGTTTTCACATGATTGTAATGTATATTTCATATGATATTCTTAAGTCCACTTTACCCATCCATAATTGGAGATGTTGACATCACTTAAATCCTCCAAGAAAATTTCCCTCTGTTGGACATAAAGACTGTGTGAAAATTCACCTCATTGCTGACTGGGTGCTAATTCCTAATTTGTGTTTGCCCATAGGCAAAGATATATTGAGAATATAATGTTTTGCATCATCATATACATAGGACCTACTCAGCTTCACCATCTTCAATCAAAAATATGAAATATAGTGAGCTTTGTATTGTAACTTGAAAGCTAAGGAAGCACACAAGATAGGTAATATTACAGAATTCTCAGCAACAACAAAGTGATTTTGGGTGAAGTCATAACTTTCAGCTTCCCACTCACTCCACACTCAAGTCAGGAAATTTCACAACAGATGGATCCTAGGGAGTACAGGCTATTTCAAAGCACGAAAACCTCCAAGTCTGAGGACCTTTCAGTTTTCTAGTCATGCAGCACTCTCAGGGTAATGAGTAATTACTAATTATTCAATACAAAAAATCTTGACAATGAGTTATGAGTTCTTGGTCCAGTACACAGTCCTCATCTGAACTCTCAACTTCAGTCTCTTATAAATTTACTTGTGCAACTTCCTTGAGTTAATTAGTTGAAGAGAATTCAACCAGGTGTTACACTATCAGGCAAACTGAAGTCTAAAAGAAAGATCATAAACTGGTTTTGGATTCTTTCCTTCTAGTCAACAGAGGCCTATTCAAGATGATTCTTGAGAAGAAAGCCAATCATTTAAATTATCTTAAGAGCTAGAGATTTATGGGCAATTTAATGATGGAAATTAAAGCTACTTTCTATACCAATACATTGTAATAACAGAATTTTTTAAATTGTCATTTAGACAATAAGCGAAATATTACAGCAAATTTTATGTGGAAGTGGCAGTGGTTATGGCAATGGTGGGATAGCACTCAGTATCTGTAAATGTATACTATTAGCAATGGTTTTGTCATTGTTATTTTTAAATTTGAATATCTTGTATTGTGACACAATCTAGGACTCTGTTCTATCACATGGCCAATCTATTTACTATCACTTACATTTCTTGAATCAGACCTTTAACAAAAATGGGTATATAAAGAATGTTTTGAGAGGGCAGCAAAGTATTTTCTGAATATAGATCACTAAAACTGATTTACCTAAATCTTATCAATCAGCTGACAGAGCTAACAAGACATTCTGCCCTCTGTAGTCCCCATTCCATTCCTGGAACTCAAGCTTTGTGTGGTTTTAATGCTTAGCAACAAATAGTAACACTTTCCCAAGATGTATTTGATTTGCATGTGATGAAGTCTTATATTTTCTGCATGTTTTTATTTGTCACTTCGTTCTTCTGGCAATTTTATTTTTAGAGTATTTTAAACAATTATAATTTTGTGGCAGAGTGAAAAATAAGACATTTTTCACCACCAATAGTTTCAAAAGGCATTTCTGTAGAATTAAGCACCCAGAATGGTGATTCTTTCTGTATTAGAGGTTATAGCCATGTTCCATGTAGGTCCTTCATTAATTTGTATTCTTAGTCAAGATTCTTTTGCGATCTTGTCTCATTTGCAAAATATAGATAACAGATGATAGATGAATCCTGAGCCAGCTCAGGTCATTAGCCCCAAACATTTATCTCATCAGCTGTTCTCAGATAATTTATCATTTGATATCCCCAAGGAATGAGTGGGAGTCCTTCTCAAAGGCTTTGGTTGAATTTTTGTAGTATATGTCATTTGAAACTTTGGATTTCTAGATCACATAACTGCCAGCATGAAGGAAGAAGGCAGTTTTGTTATGCTGAAAATGCTAAAATGATGCAGTTCACATTCATGCATGGGTATTCTCAGTAGACATAAGCCATATAAATATTCAAAGTTCAGTAATGAATTTTTGATAAAATTTTTAAATAGTTCCCATATTAACAAAGAAAAGAGCAGTTTTGAGACCTTCATAGGTAACTGAATTTTTAGTGTAGTTATTTGAGACAATAGGGAGCTGAGATTTAGCTTAGTTGGTGGAGTGCTGCTCCACACTTTCTAACAATCTGGGTTGATCCCCAGCACCCCAAAAATGGGGGAAAGTTGTGGCAGTCCACTCCTGAAAACAGTATCAAAGCAATCAGCCATTGAAAACCCTATGAGGATGACTATGAGTCAGACTTGACTCCATGGCACCTAACAGCAACAATATTTGAGATACTACATAGCATAGATATGAACTACATAAAGAAATGAGCACTTTTTACAAAATTAATTAATTACAGTTAGAAGTAACAATGTACTCGACTATCAAAGTATGTACCATAGAAACAGACTCTGAGACAAGTATTTGAGTTTAAGTAATTAGTTTCATAGGTGATCCCAAGAAATAAAGGTAGTAGTGTAGGGAATTAAAACAGAGCGTATAATATAAAATAATAGCATATGTGTTTTCTAGCAAATTTCCTTGGGGGCAATGGAAGTTCAGTCATACTAGAGTTTTACTAGAGACATTGTAGGACACATCTGACATTTAGCCCTACTTACTGAATGGTGAGGAAGCTGGAATATTTAACTGCCAATTCCCTTACTATTTTTGGGAGGATGCTGCTTCTAAGGTTATTATCCTCTGGTACTCCTGGCTTAACTTCTTTGGATTGCATGTGCTCTTATGTGCCAGAAAAACATCCCCCTAGCTGGAATTTGTTGGTGTTCACAATAAGCAGCTTTCAGAATGTGGAGGTGGATACTAGGCAGATATGAGTGGGATACCAAGTGTACCTCTACATCATATGTCACTCAAGTTGTAGTCTTCATACCATGCCATTGGAGAACTGTCTATTAAAAGTTTGGGATCAACCAAGGAGCTAAGCTAGTACTATTTACTTTAATGTAACCCAATGCTCTGACTTCTTTGTTCCTTTGT
>VMDO01038633.1:0-13319 GCA_007922755.1 Pedetes capensis
TTACATATCCGAAATATGTAAGACGCAGTCTGGCCATTCTTGCTTCCAAGGAGCACTCTGGTTGCCCTTCTTCTAGGACAGATTTGTTGATTCTTTTGGCAGTCCATGGTATATTCAATAGACATCTCCAGCACCACAATTCAAAAGCATCAATTCTTTTTCTGTCTCTCTTGTTCAGTGTCCAGCTTTCACAACCATATGATGCCACTGAAAATACCATGGCATGAGTCAGACGCACCTTCGTCTGCAATGTGACATCTTTGCTTTTCAATACTCTAAAGAGATCTTTTGCCACAGGTTTTCCTAGAGCAATGCGTCTTTTGATTTCTTGACTGCTGCTTCCATGGGTATTGATTATAAAGCCAAGCAAAGCAAAATCTTGGGCAACCTCAATCTTTTCTGCATTTATTGTGAAGTTGCGTGCTGCCCCAGTCCTAAGGATTTTTGTTTTGTTGATGTTTAGTTGTAACCCATGTTGAAGGCTATGATCTTTGATCTTCATCAGTAAATGTTTTAAATCCTCTTCACTTTCAGCAAGCAGATTGGTGTCATCTGCATAACACAGGTTGTTAATGAGTCTTCCTCCAATCTTGATGCCACGTTCTTCCTCATAAAGTACAGCTTCTTGGATTATTTGCTCAGCCTATAAATTGAAGAGGTTGGGTGAAAGTATACAGCCCTGATGCACACCTTTCTCAACTTTAAACCAGGCAGTGTTTCCTTGTTCTATTCGAACAACTGCCTCCTGGTTCACATACAGATTTCTCATGAGCACAATTAGGTGTTCTGGTATTCCCATTTTCCGAAGGGTTATCCATAATTTATTATGATCCACACAATCAAATGCCTTTGCATAGTCAACAAAACATAGATAGACATCTGTCTGATATTCTCTGCTTTCAGCTAATATCCACCTGACATCAGCAATGATGTCCCTGGTTCCCCGCCCTCTTCTGAATGCCACTTGATTTGCAGGTAATTCCCTGTATATATACTGCTGCAGTCGCTTCTGAATGATCTTTAGTAGAATTTTGCTTGTGTGCGATATTAATGATATTGTCCGATAGTTTGCGCATTCAGTTGGATCCCCTTTTTTGGGTACAGGCACAAATATGAATCTCTTCCAGTCAGTTAGCCAAGTAGCTGTTTTCCAAACCTGTTAGCCCAAACATGTTAACACCTCCAGTGCTGCATCTGTTTGTTGAAACATCTCTATTGGTATCCCATCAATTCCTGGAGCCTTGTGTTTCGCCAGTTCGTTCAAGGCAGCTTCCACTTCGTCCTTCAACACCATTGGTTCCTCTTCGTATGCAACCTCTTGGAATGGTTGGTCATCTACCAATTCTTTCTTGGATAATGACTCTGTGTATTCTTCCCATCTTCTTTTGATGTTTCCTGCATCATTTAATATTTTCCCTGTAGCATCTTTCACTACTGCCACTCGAGGCTTGAATTTTTTCTTCACTTCCTTAAGCATGAGAAACACGGAGCGTGTTTTTCCCTTTTGGTTTTCTGCCTCCAGCTCTTTGCACACGTCATTATAATATTTGTTTTTGTCTTCTCGAGCTGCCTTCTGAAATCTTCTGTTTAGTTTCTTAACTTCATCATGTCTTTCTTTTACTGTAGCTGCTCGACATTCAAGGGCAAGTTCTACTGTCTCTTTTGACATGTAATTTGGCCTTTTCTTTTTTTCTTGTCTTTTTAAGAACTTTTTGCTTCCTTCTTGAATGATATCTTTTATGTCATGCCACAACTCTTCTGGTCTCCTATCATTTGTGTCTAATGCATTCAACCTATTTTTGAGGTGGTCTCTGAACTCAGGTGGGATATACTCAAGGTCATAGCGTGGCTCTCATATACTTGTTCTAATTTTCTTCAGCTTCAGTTTGAACTTGCACATGAGAAGTTGATGGTCTGATCCACAGTCAGCACCTGGTCTTGGTTTGACATTTTGTACAGAGCTTTTCCATCGTCTCTTTCCACATAAGTAGTCAATTTGATTCCTGTATGTTCCATCTGGTGAAGTCCATGTGTATAGTCTCCGTTTCTGATGTTGAAAAAATGTATTTGCAATGAAAAGGTCATTGGTCTGACAAAATTCTATCATGCGATCTCCAGCTTCATTTCTGTCACCAAGACCATATTTTCCAACTACTGAGCCTTCTTCTTTGTTTCCAACCTTTGTGTTCCAGTCACCAGTGATTATCAGTGTGTCTTGATTGCATGTTTGATCTATTTCAGATTACAGAAGCTGATAGAAGTCTCCCCTTTCTTCATTTGTGCCCTTTGTGGTGGGTGCATAAATTTGAGTAATAGTCATATTAACTGGCCTTCCTTGTAGGCGTATGGATATTATTCTATCACTGACAACATTGTATTTCAGGACAGATCTTCAAATGTCTTTTTTGATGATGAATGCAACCCCATTTCTCTTTAGTTTATCATTCCCAGCATAGTAGACCATATGATTGTCTGACTCAAAATGGCCTATGCCAGTCCATTTTAGCTCACTGATGCCTAGAATGTCAATGTTTATGCACTCCATTTCTCTTTTAACGATTTCTAATTTTCCTAGATTCATACTATGTACATTCCTTTTCCAATTATTAATGGATGTTTACAGTTGTTTCTCCTCATTTTGAGTCATGCCATATCAGCAAATGGAGGTCCCTGGGGCTTTACTCCATTTCCGTCATCACAGTAGACTCTACTTGGAGGAGGCAACTCTTCCCCAGTAGTCTTCTGAGTGCCTTCCAACCTGGGGGCCTCATTTTCCGGCACTATATCTGACAGTGTCTCTTTACTATTCATAGGGTTTTCAGGAGCTAGTTGTTTCGGGAGTGGATTGCCAGGTCCTACTCCCTAGTTTGTCTTAGTCTGGAAGCTCAGCTGAAAACCTGTCCACCATGGGTAACCTTGCTCATATCTGAGGTACCAGTGGCATAGCTTTCAGCCTCATAGCAACACAGAAGCCCCCACAGTGCGGCAAACTTACAGATGTGTGGGGGTCTCCAGGCCATAGATAGTTCATATTCCCCCTTCTGTTGTCTACATTATCTGGCTCAGTTCTCTTCACTACAGGCAAGTTAATCTTTTCATTTCTTTTTTTCAATCCTAAGCCATGACTTTGGAATCATTTCACAATCCCCGTGTCCAAGCAACTATCCTGCTCAGGGTCTACCCATTCAGAGGTTCTAATATGTAAGAGAGGAAACAGACATAAAAGACAAAACTAAGATTTATAAACTCATACACTCCTAAAGTTATGGAACCCTTTTGCAAAACACTCATTAAACATCTTCTCTATTAATGGTAATTTCCTGTTATCCTTACCTTATTACCGAGAAGTAAAATGTTGGGATTTTTTTTAATGTCTAACGAATGGATGGTTTCATTTACCCAACTTAAGGAAAATACTATGTTTGAGACAGGTCTATCAAATCCAACAAGTTATGTCCCCAGTTTATTAACAAGAAATGAAAATACTTGTATGATGATCTGTGAGATCCTGGTGAACAAACAGAGAAGAAAATGATGCAAACCAACTAGTAGATCATTTCTTATTAATTTGGAAAATGCCATAATAAAGAGGTACATGCCACACTTTTCCAGTACAACCAGGGAAAGCCTTATTTACCCCGGCAAGAGGATGTGACAGCTGATTTCTACATAGATAACCCTTATACATGTGTTCCTGGTTCTTCTTAGATAAAAATACTAGTTCAATGGCCTGGAAAATAGACCTCAGGCTTCTTTAATAGAGAGCTACCACAATCCAGCCCTGTTTCATATAAATAGTCTAAAGTCATCTAAATTACATCTGACATACAAATTAGGTTTGAATCCATAAACCTTGTTACTAAAAACCATCTCTGAATTCCTAATTAAAAATTGTTACCCAAGAGTGGCAGAATTAAATTATATTCTTTCACAATAATTTGCTCTTCATATCATCCTACTCCATTCCCCAAATATTTACAGCAAAATGAAGTAAAGGAAGAAAGAGAAAAAACTATCGAGCTCCATTTTACTATTTTCATGGAAGTTCATTAATCCTTACATCTTGTGCGCGCGCACACACACACACACACACACACACACACACACACACACCTATGATATAAAATAAAATTAGAAAAGTATAGAGCTGAGAGAATCCTTAGATATCTAAAGCCATTGTTTTGAAGATGAAAAGACAGGATCCTATGAAAATCAAATCCAAGACTGAAATCCAGATCAAGGGTTTCCTCCAATATCCCACAATGACCCAAAGAAAATAAACAGAAAGGAGAGGAACATGAATCTAGTTCTTCTAACATCTCTCATTTTTTTCCCCTAAAATTGTTCAATCATTAGAGTAACTGGTTAGTTAGTGCTACTTGTATCTGCAAAAAGTAAAAAAAAAGAAAGAGAGGAAAAGAAAGAAGGAAGGAAGGAAGGGAGGGAGGGAAGGAAAAGAAGAAAAGAATGAAGGGAAGGAGAAGCAAAAAAAGATTTTACAGTTATCAGAGTTTTTTCAGAGGATATATTTGTCATTTCAGACACCAGCCCCCATGATCTAGGGATAAGAAGAATGAGCCATCTGTTGAAGCCCCATCATATGGGTTAAATCTGTTGTCAGAGTCAGAGGTTCTTTAAGAGGCATGACCTCTGCCATGTTCCTGTTCACCCAAGTGGAGAAAGAAGGAGAAAGACTAAGGGCTGCAAAAATGAGAGTGAAATCAAGGCCTTAACCACTGTTCTCATATCCAGAGACAGATGCAAGCAATGATAGTTACCAAGTTTAATCATTTCTATGTTGGGCAAGTATAATGATGTTAATTTAGCATTTTTGTTTCATTGATAGTACTTAAGAGTCCAGTTAGCTTAACACCTATCCTCCCCAAAAATATAGTATATAGGAAGTAAATGGAAAATTGTTCTCCATTTTATTTTGTGAAGAATAGAGAATACAAAGAGATATGTAAATATAAGATTAAAATTGATATATTTCAAAAAGGTCCTCGATTATTGGTGTAATTCCTTATATAGTATTACTTTGATCACTTTCCCTCATTTTTTTCATTAAAGGCAGTATACTTCAGTCAGATTACCAGGGTTCAAATCCTGACCTCACAATTTGCTTATTGTACATCAGCTCAGTTTTCTTATCTACAAAATAGGAGTGATATTGTTCAATGATATAACACACATAAAATTCAACCACAAAGTACTAAGTGACTATTTATTGCTATGAAAATATACTTCACTTTCATCCATTCAACAAATACTTCCTGAGCAGAGACTTAGAACAGGAAAAGCAATAGGCACAAAGGAAAAAAGAATCAGAAAGAACAACACAGCCCCACCCAGTGGAGCTTATAGCTCAATGGAGAAGACAAGCCTAAAACAGACAGGCAATTACAAGACACAATGAGCTGCAAAGAGTGATAGCATCCTGTCATCCCTTATGGTGTCTGGATGGCAGAGCTCGAGAACTAATGAATCCTAGAAATAGATGATACATTGTTAAAATAATTCAATCACAAATTAATATGGATTATAGAAAATTAGGGGCATAAAGCAAGGAAAGAATTCATCCATAAAACACTATGCATAGCAATAAAAACTAGCTAACATTTATGCCAGCCACTGTTCTAAATAGTTCACAAGTATTATTTTACCTATTTTTTACAATAAGCCTATGAAGTAGGTTCTGTCAATATCCTCACTTTTAAGATGCAGAAACTTAGGCAACTGAGAAAATGTCTATCAAAATTTTGATACATAACTTTCCGTTTTTTCCATATGCATATGTATTTTTAATCAAATTAGATTCATACATTGTAACAGAAACATTTCCCCATATTATTAACTATGAGTTTGCCATATGAATTTATGATAGTATAAATGAAGACTATACATATATTAAAGGTGCAGTTAATCGCTTTTATGCCTAAATAGCCAAACTCTTCTGTCAATTTTAAAGCATGTTTTCTCAACCTTTTAAAAAATGCCAAGCTGGGCGCCCTTGCACTCGGCTGTAATCCTAGCAACTCAGGAAGCTAAGGCAGAGGATCGCAAGTTTGAGGCCAGAGGCAGCCTGTGCAACTTAGTGAGATCCTGTCTCAAAATAAAAATTTTAAGAGGGGCTAGAGGTACAGCTCAGGGCTGGGATTTAGCTCAGTTGGTAGAGCACTGAGCTGCAGTCTCCGAGGTCCCGAGTTCAATTCCCAGCACCGCAAAAATGGGAGAAGGGCCTGGCAATCCACTCCCAAGGCAATCCCAAAACAGTCAGCCCTTGAAAACCCTATGAGGGTCGCTATGAGTCAGATACTGACTCGACGGCACCTAACAACAACAAGAGGTACAGCTCAGTGGTAGAGTACTTGTCTATCATGTGTGAAGCCCTGGGTTCAACCCTCCAGGACTGAAAAAAAAAAAAAAGAACAGTGGTAAAATTTATCAAGGGCATGAGGGCCTTGAAAGTCTCTGTTCTTTTCTCCCATTGATCTTAAGTTCTTGATGGAAATGAGTTAGGGCTGTGCTTCATGCATAAATAAATCATACTCTTTGACATAAGTATCCCTGTTTGGCTGCACTTTCACCAAGACAGAGCTGCTGCCTCAGGGAGAAATCAATGCGTTTTATGCTGTCTGAACTAAAACACTGGTATCCCATGATAAAAAAAAAAAAAAAGTTCAAAGATTTGCAAAAGGTACTTTCATTTTTACCTTTTCTTTGAAATGTAAACACTAAGTAGGCATTGTAGTTATAGTTTTGAGGCTTTTATTCCAAACGAAGTCCTACAGTAGCTATTCCACAGCATGATATTGATTGATATTCTAATTTTCTGTACAATGGCCCCAGCATTTGGGAAAGTCTTAAAAATGTTAATAATGTCACTTCTCATTATAACCAAATACTAAAAGTGATCTGGTGTCAGGAATATTTTTTAGAACCAAGTCTCTAAATGCCACAAACTGCTTTTATTTTTGTGTCCCTAGGTAGAATCTGTTCCACAAATGTTCTAAGTAATTGATTTCTACAATCCTTAGTTTCAGCATATTTTCGGGTTCATAAGAGTAGCTTAAGAATGACCTATCTCTTGCTTCTCCTTACCATTTTCTTAATAGCAAAATAAATTAGATAAAAACTGGCCTGAGTAACAGGCAAATAAACATTGTAAACTAATTAGGAAAAATAATACACAAAATTTATGATATGCCTAGGGCATAGGAGTATGAGACTCCCAAACAAACATTTGATAAGAAAGTAAAATGCCTGTAATTATGTTTCTCTTGTCTGCTGCTATAACTGTAGCAAATTATTAAGGCATTGGAAGCAGATGACTTGGTAGAAGTTTATAACCTAGTAAAACTGTCAACCAATATAGTGGGAGTCAGTGTGATTAACTGATGTGCAAATATAAATTTATTATAAAACTAACTTAAGAATGGGGCTGGGATTTAGCTCAGTTGGTAGAGCGCTGCGCTGCAGCCTCTGAGGTCCTGAGTTCAATTCCCAGCACCGCAAAAATGGGAGAAGGACGTGGCAATCCACTCCCAAGGCAATCCCAAAACAGTCAGCTATTGAAAACCCTATGAGGGTCACTATGAGTCATATACCAACTCGATGGCACCTAACAACAACAACAACAACTTAAGAATGATAGTTGGGCATGGTGACTCATGCTTGTAAACTCAGCATTCCCTTGGGTAAGAGGATCACAAGTTCAAGGTTCGCCTGAGTTACACAGTGAGACTAAGAAAGAGAGAGAGAGAGAAGAGAAGGGAAGGGAAAGGAAGAGAAGAGAAGAGGAAGGAAGGAAGGAAGGGGAGGGAGGGAGGAAGGAAGGAAGGAAGAGAAAGGAATTGACAGAGCTCAAATAAGAACAGCAATTTAAACATAATCAAAGGAAAAACAAAAGGGGTTTTTTGTTTGAAAAAGACTGCCATTTTGTTAAAAAAAATTAAAAGCATATTATGGGTGAGATAACTGTTTTCCACCAAATTTCATTCTTTAAAATAATAAGTATATGCCAGGTGCTTTGTTGCACCACTATAATCCCAGCAACTTGGGAAAATGAGGTAGGAGAATGAGGAGTTCAAGGATAGAGGCAGCCTGGACAAATTAGGCCCTGTTTCAAAACAAAAAATAAAAAAGGGCCTAGGGGTGCAGCTCAGTGGTAGTGCACTTGCCTAACATATGCAAGTCCTGGGGTCAGCCCCACAGTAATGCAAAAATAAAGGTACAATTTGTATAATTTTCTTTCTTTATAGTAATAGGTACAATTTAAACCTATTTATAAAGACAAACACCTAAGAAGGACACACGGGAAGATAATATTAGTGGCTTTAGAAAAGGGAATTGGGTAGCTGGAGGACAGAGACATGAAGGGAAAATTTTCATGGCATGACTTTTTGTATTTTTTTGAATTTGGAGTTATTCTAATAAATACCCAATTTAAAAATAAAATTTTACTTTTAAAGAATGGTTTGTTCCCTGATTCTTTTAAAAATATATGGTCTCTTCTGAATTGGACTTCATTAGCATGCATGCTTTAGCTTTCCCACTTCTAAGAGGTAAGCAAATTTAGCAAAATGGCCATGAAAATGTTTCCAAAAACCTTTATACAGTTTTAAAAATCATTCTAATTTCCACAAAGTATTAGCACACTAAAGTAGAAGTGAGGGTACAAAAGAATAAAGTACACACACACACACAACCCAAGAAACTTGTTTTCATATATGGGCTATGGTAGAATCTCCAATAAAAGGAGTTAGAAGTCAAAGTAACAATTAATTCAATAAATATCTGAGTTCCTACCATGTGGCACTCTTCTTTCTCTCTTCTTCCACAAGCTGTCTCTCTTTTTCTCTGCTCTTCTCTCTCGAGCAACCACACGCACACCTCTCCCTCTCTCCGGCCCACCATCCTCTCTGTCCATCCAAGTCATCCTTCCTTCTAAAAGCCTGCTTAACTCTCCCGCACTCGCTGGCTTCTTTCCCTTCCTTTGGAGAATAGAAATATCCTTATGCCCAGCCACTCAGGGAAAGCAGATTTTTCCAAATTACTTTGCAGATTTACCTAGGCTTTTTCAGGTGCCTCAGTTTCCCCAGTTATGCCTTAAAGGTGTACTGTCCTTAACAAGGGAATGGGTTTTACCTCAGATGATGGAGCACTGCTCTGCACTTTCTGAGGCCCTGGATGGATCCCCAGCTCCACAAAAATGGGAGAAGGACGTGGCAGCCCACTCCCAAAACATCCCCCAAACAATCAGCCACTGAAAAGCTCGATGAATAGCAAAGAAGTAATGACATAGTGCCAGGCATGGCACAGTGTCAGGGAGTGTTTTTTCCTATTGTACACAGGATCCCTATGAGTACGACCCTTCTGGACAGCACCTAACAATGACGTTGCAGGCACTGTTCTATGTCCTAGGGAGACAGTAGCAAACAGAAAAATCCCTATCTCCACAGAGCCTACACTCCAGTGTCATACTCCACAACAAACTGTTAAAAGTGTCAAACATTTCTCCTTTCTTTATTCTCCACTTATTTCAGCATTTTCCATCTGCATCTTCATACCGCCCTGATTTTTTTCATATCTCTGCTATCTACAGGAGACCCACTAGGTGGCACTGTTTCATTGATTAGAATAAAAAGTGACTTCCATTGTCTCCGCTGCGCTGCGCCCCCAGCCCATATTTTTTACTTTTTGAGATAGGGGCTTGCTGGGTTACACAAACTGCCTCTGATCTCGGGCTTGTGGTCCTTCTGCCTCCGCCCCCCAAGCCGCTGGGACTGCAGGTGTACACCACCACACCTGACTAGAAGTGTTTTTATATGCGCGTGTGAGCGTGTATGCATGGTTTTGTTTTTGTTTTTGTTTTGATTTTGTTTTTTGTTTCTTGGGTTTTCTTTTTGTTGTTGTTGTTGTTTCTTTGTTTTTGTTGTTTTCTACGGGGGGTTGAAACCAGGGTCTTGTGTCTATTCACTTTGTAGGTGCTGGACCACGGCGCTGCGCCCCCAGCCCATAGTTTTACTTTTTGAGACAGGGTCTCGCTGGGTTACGGAGGCTGCCTGTGATCTTGGGCTTGCGATCCTCCTGCCTCCGCCCCCCAAGCTGAAGGGATTGCAGGTATATACCACCGCACCTGACTACAGCGCTTTTATACCGTGGGTGGGAGCATGTATGCGTGAGGTTTTTTACTTTCTTTTTTTATTTCTATTTTCTTCCTTTCTTGTTTTACTTTCTTCCCTCTTTCTATTCTCCTTCTCTTTTTCTTATGCTATATGTGTCCTTATATTAATTATTTTACCATCAGAGCCCCCAAACATCTGTCAGTTTGCCGCACTGTGGGGGCTTGCGTGTTGCCATGAGCCTGAGCGCTCTGCCACTGTAACATTGGACATGAGCAAGGTTACCCATGGTGGACAGGTTTTCAGCTGAGCTTCCAGACTAAGACAAACTAGGGAGTAGGACCTGGCAATCCACTCCCGAAACAACTAGCTACTGAAAACCCTATGAATAGTAAAGAGACACTGTCAGATATAGTGCCGGAAAATGAGGCCCCCAGGTTGGAAGGCACTCAGAAGACTACTGGGGAAGAGTTGCCTCCTCCAAGTAGAGTCTACTGTGATGACGGAAATGGAGTAAAGCCCCAGGGACCTCCATTTGCTGATATGGCATGACTCAAAATGAGGAGAAACAACTGTAAACATCCATTAATAATTGGAAAAGGAATGTACATAGTATGAATCTAGGAAAATTAGAAATCGTTAAAAGAGAAATGGAGTGCATAAACATTGACATTCTAGGCATCAGTGAGCTAAAATGGACTGGCATAGGCCATTTTGAGTCAGACAATCATATGGTCTACTATGCTGGGAATGATAAACTAAAGAGAAATGGGGTTGCATTCATCATCAAAAAAGACATTTGAAGATCTGTCCTGAAATACAATGTTGTCAGTGATAGAATAATATCCATACGCCTACAAGGAAGGCCAGTTAATATGACTATTACTCAAATTTATGCACCCACCACAAAGGGCACAAATGAAGAAAGGGGAGACTTCTATCAGCTTCTGTAATCTGAAATAGATCAAACATGCAATCAAGACACACTGATAATCACTGGTGACTGGAACACAAAGGTTGGAAACAAAGAAGAAGGCTCAGTAGTTGGAAAATATGGTCTTGGTGACAGAAATGAAGCTGGAGATCGCATGATAGAATTTTGTCAGACCAATGACCTTTTCATTGCAAATACATTTTTTCAACATCAGAAACGGAGACTATACACATGGACTTCACCAGATGGAACATACAGGAATCAAATTGACTACTTATGTGGAAAGAGACGATGGAAAAGCTCTGTACAAAATGTCAAACCAAGACCAGGTGCTGACTGTGGATCAGACCATCAACTTCTCATGTGCAAGTTCAAACTGAAGCTGAAGAAAATTAGAACAAGTATATGAGAGCCACGCTATGACCTTGAGTATATCCCACCTGAGTTCAGAGACCACCTCAAAAATAGGTTGAATGCATTAGACACAAATGATAGGAGACCAGAAGAGTTGTGGCATGACATAAAAGATATCATTCAAGAAGGAAGCAAAAAGTTCTTAAAAAGACAAGAAAAAAAGAAAAGGCCAAATTACATGTCAAAAGAGACAGTAGAACTTGCCCTTGAATGTCGAGCAGCTACAGTAAAAGAAAGACATGATGAAGTTAAGAAACTAAACAGAAGATTTCAGAAGGCAGCTCGAGAAGACAAAAACAAATATTATAATGACGTGTGCAAAGAGCTGGAGGCAGAAAACCAAAAGGGAAAAACACGCTCCGTGTTTCTCATGCTTAAGGAAGTGAAGAAAAAATTCAAGCCTCGAGTGGCAGTAGTGAAAGATGCTACAGGGAAAATATTAAATGATGCAGGAAACATCAAAAGAAGATGGGAAGAATACACAGAGTCATTATCCAAGAAAGAATTGGTAGATGACCAACCATTCCAAGAGGTTGCATACGAAGAGGAACCAATGGTGTTGAAGGACGAAGTGGAAGCTGCCTTGAACGAACTGGCGAAACACAAGGCTCCAGGAATTGATGGGATACCAATAGAGATGTTTCAACAAACAGATGCAGCACTGGAGGTGTTAACATGTTTGGGCTAACAGGTTTGGAAAACAGCTACTTGGCTAACTGACTGGAAGAGATTCATATTTGTGCCTGTACCCAAAAAAGGGGATCCAACTGAATGCGCAAACTATCGGACAATATCATTAATATCGCACACAAGCAAAATTCTACTAAAGATCATTCAGAAGCGACTGCAGCAGTATATATACAGGGAATTACCTGCAAATCAAGTGGCATTCAGAAGAGGGCGGGGAACCAGGGACATCATTGCTGATGTCAGGTGGATATTAGCTGAAAGCAGAGAATATCAGACAGATGTCTATCTATGTTTTGTTGACTATGCAAAGGCATTTGATTGTGTGGATCATAATAAATTATGGATAACCCTTCGGAAAATGGGAATACCAGAACACCTAATTGTGCTCATGAGAAATCTGTATGTGAACCAGGAGGCAGTTGTTCGAATAGAACAAGGAAACACTGCCTGGTTTAAAGTTGAGAAAGGTGTGCATCAGGGCTGTATACTTTCACCCAACCTCTTCAATTTATAGGCTGAGCAAATAATCCAAGAAGCTGTACTTTATGAGGAAGAACGTGGCATCAAGATTGGAGGAAGACTCATTAACAACCTGTGTTATGCAGATGACACCAATCTGCTTGCTGAAAGTGAAGAGGATTTAAAACATTTACTGATGAAGATCAAAGATCATAGCCTTCAACATGGGTTACAACTAAACATCAACAAAACAAAAATCCTTAGGACTGGGGCAGCACGCAACTTCACAATAAATGCAGAAAAGATTGAGGTTGCCCAAGATTTTGCTTTGCTTGGCTTTATAATCAATACCCATGGAAGCAGCAGTCAAGAAATCAAAAGACGCATTGCTCTAGGAAAACCTGTGGCAAAAGATCTCTTTAGAGTATTGAAAAGCAAAGATGTCACATTGCAGACGAAGGTGCGTCTGACTCATGCCATGGTATTTTCAGTGGCATCATATGGTTGTGAAAGCTGGACACTGAACAAGAGAGACAGAAAAAGAATTGATGCTTTTGAATTGTGGTGCTGGAGATGTCTATTGAATATACCATGGACTGCCAAAAGAATCAACAAATCTGTCCTAGAAGAAGGGCAACCAGAGTGCTCCTTGGAAGCAAGAATGGCCAGACTGCGTCTTACATATTTCGGATATGTAA
>VMDO01038634.1:0-13329 GCA_007922755.1 Pedetes capensis
GCTGTGATCACCTGATGTGTCATGACACATTGAGAAAGGAAAGATGTCAAGAATATTTAATCAGCAGCCATTTAAACAAGGGACATATTTGAAGGAATTAACAAAATCAGCATGCTCGTTGCTCCAGGCTGATTTTTCTTGCTGGTAGGACTAAATGAAAATCAGAACCCAAAGCAGGCAAAGTCTTTCAGGTCTGATTCATGCTGCCAACCTTAAAAAGCTGCCAGGATGGAAGGCTGAATCACTCCCTATGCCAGTTACAGCTGTGTTTTTCATGCTTATGATAAATTTCTTGATTCCAATGTTTAAAAAAATCACTCATCTATTACATCTTTCTTCTTATTTCTTGCCCTCCATCTCTTCCCTTTCTCCCATCCCCACTTCATTCCCGGGAATTGACTGCAAAGCAGTTACAGCATTTGTATCTCATCAATTCAAAACATCTAGTCAGGCATGGTGGCGCATGCCTTTAATCCCAGTGACTCAGGAAGTAGAGGCAAGAAAATTGCAAGTTCAAGGCCAGAGGCAGCCTGTGCAATTTAGTGAGACCCTGTCTCAAAATACAAACTAAAAAGTGGGTTGAGTGTATGGCTCAGTGATTGAACTCTTACAAAAAGCATGCATGAAGATCCAGCTTCAACTCTCCAGTACCAAAAAGAAAAAAATTCTTAGCCTAATGTAAATGTCCTGAGGTGACTATACACATGGAAGTCACCAGATGGAACATATAGGAACCAAATTGACTATGTTTGTGGAATGAGACAATGGAAAACCTCAATATCAGAAGTCAGAACAAAACCAGGTGTTGATTGTGGATCAGACCATCAGATGCTCATATACAGGTTCAAACTGAAACTGAAGAAATATTCTTTAGAGGACTCAATGAATGGGGATTCTTGTTAAGTGAAATCACCAAACACATGAAGGCCAAGAATAGTGCTTAAAACTATTAAGTCAAAATGAAGTTGGGAACATCAATAATATTAAGTGGGATTGTGGGACACCTTTCATAGCAGAAAAGTTATAGGATTTTATTGACTAAAATTTCAATGTTTAGTTTATTTACTAAAAGAGTTGCAGTTTTGGGCTGCATTATTAGAAACAAGGTGTCCAAAACTAGGGTGTAAAAGATTTAATTCCTCCTTGCAATAATCATATAATACCTGGTTCATTATCTATAGTTCTGAGAGCCAGGTTTTCATGTAACTAATGTTTCTTCCTGGCCTTCCTCCTCACTTCTATGCCATGTTTAATTTTCACAAGGTCTGCCTATGTCCTCAAAATCTCTCCCCAAAAGTAGTGGTACTAAATACTCATGGAGAAAATGTCAAATAAGGTACGAATACAAGGCTAGTGATAGAAGAGCAAGCCTATAAAAATCCAATCAGAAATTATAGATGGACAGTTGTTCCACAATAAAATGCCTTTGCCAAGTAACATTAAGTAAAACTCTGATGGAAGTAAAGGTAACTTTTAACGTCATGCTTAGGCCTTCGCACATGACCTCAGATTTCCAGAATGCAAAAACAAGGGATATCCATTTGCCTATTGTGATGGAAGACAAATAGGAATACCTAAGAGACAATCTCAGGTACAGAGCGTACTGAGTAGAGAGCTGATTTCTTCCAGCATGTGGGGGAATCCTGAAAATGTCTGTTTCTTATAAAGCAATTTGTAATGTCCAAGTGTCTGTCAAAACTACTACATTTGTATTAAAAGATGCTGAACATGTTGACCTATTTCTAGACCTGAACATTTTTGCTTGGGAGAAGTTTAAAATCACCATATTTTAAGCACATTTAGATGGACAAGCAGGACTGATTAAAAAAATAAATAAAAGAAATAAAAGAAAAAGAAGAGAAATCCCAACCCCTGATTTCAACATGTTGAGAGCTTTCTTCATGAAGCTAAAACAATTATGCTAAGGCAATTTAGTTTAGAGATTAAACAGCTAGATACTGCTGTCTAGTTGGTTGAGTTGAAACCTTAATCTATTGATGATTAACTATGGAAAAATGATCATTGATATCTCAGTTGCAGTGTCTATAAAACGGTGACAATAACTCTATTTCCTAGGTTTGCTGTGGTGACTAAAGAATTAATATATCTAAGATGCCTGTTACATTGTAAGTACAATGTGTTTGTCAAATAAAAATAAATGGTATCTCTCTGCAGCCAGAACCACAGATTTAACTAAGCACAATTTGAAGCCTCCTACAGAATTAAATTGTAGTATTGTTAACATGCATAAATCAGAAGGAAACAATTTATGGACTGTTTTCTATTAAAAATGGCTCTTTATAAAGGAAGGGGAAAAGAAGTTGCTTGCAAACCTATCATTTTTAAATGATTCCTGTGCAACTTAGTTAAGGATGGGGAGTGAGAAATTTCTGGAAGCAGAGGAAAGGGGAGAGATCACAGAATCCAAAGAAGTGAGAGAAAATGTAACATTTGGAGAAATGCAGGTAGTTTTGAGTTCAAGTGATGAGAAAGGAAGTGGCGCATAATTAGGCTGGACAGGAAATTGGGCAGACATGAACAGCTTTACTGGCATTGCAAAGAAAAATGCATTCTTACTATGAGGGTTAAGGAGGCCAAAAATTTCAAGAATGCTGACCAAGTTAGTGGCAGTGTTGGTAAAAATAAGTGGAGAGAATCAAAAGATCATTGAAAGGTAGAACTCATAGGAACTGGAGACCAGCTTGACTGTCACATGAGGGTGATATTTAAGGACAACTTCCTTGGCATCTGCCTGTAGCCGTACTACTGTTACATCCAATCCCATCAGATCTGGGAAGCTAAGCAGTGTCGGACCTGGTTAGTACTTGGATGAGAGACTGCTTAGAAATACCAGGCGCTGTAGGTTTGAGAGAAGGACCTGGCAAACCACTCCCCAAAAATCAGTCAGTCTGTGAAAACCCAACAAATAGCAGAGAAGCACTAACAATAGTGTTTCCCCTCTTGTACGTATGGTCACTATGAGTCAAACACTGACAGGATAGCACCTAACAACAACCCTTGGTATCTATCTTAGGCAGGGACAAAGATGAGGTGCCTTCACACAGAGGAGAATGCAGGAGGGGAGGGCAAATTAGGAGGACATGGAGACAATGATATGTCTAGTTTTGGATATGCTGAATTTGAATTGCCTATGGGATATCTAAGTGGAGTTGTCTAGCACCTCCGCTGAAAATACAGTGTGCACCTGCAGGTCTGAGGAGAGAATGCATGGGAGTTCCAGGTATGGAAGTGATCAGTACATATGGATCCTAGGTGGAGTCATAGGAGTAGATGAAACATCACTAGGAACATAACAATGAATGAGAAAAGAAGGAATAAGAGATTAAATCTCTGAAGAATATCCACTCCTAAGAGGTTGTCAGAAAAGAACACATGAAGGAATATGAGAAGGTGCAGCTTGAAACAGAACTAGCTAAGTACAGAATCACAGAAACCAAGGACCATGTTTCAAGAGAGAAGCAGGAACAGGAATCAGTGACAGATGCTTCAGAGAGGTCAAACAAGATTAGTTGCATAAAAAGGCATCGTGTATTTGTTGTTGTTAGGTGCCCTCAAGTCAGCGTCCAACTCATAGCAACCCTATGTACAACAGGCACAACATTATTGCTAGTGTTTGTCTACTAGTCATAGGGTTTTCAATGGCTGCTTGTTTATTTTCAGGGTGGGGTGGGATGGGGGGAGTGGGTTGCTTCTCCCAAGCTTACAGCATCTGGTATTCCCAGGCAGTCTCCCATCCGAATACTAACCATTCCCAACCCTGCTTGGCTTCCGAGATCTGATGGGATCAGATGCCATCTTGTATTTAGCAACCCTTAAGAGAAAAGAGCAATGGCTGCGACTTTAAGTTTCCTATAATTTACATAAGATTGGCAGGAATCTGGGTATAACAAATACATGGAAAGATACAGTAGAAGCATGTGAGCATGTTAGTTGTGCTGTAAACATGAGTACATGTACAAATTAAAATGGTCTGGTCACACTCTAATTATTATTTGTTGTTGTTGTTAGGTGCCATCGAGTTGGTATCCGACTCATAGCGACCCTCATAGGGTTTTCAATGGCTGACTGTTTCGGGATTGCCTTGGGAGTGGATTGCCAGGTCCTTCTTCCATTTTTGCGGTGCTGGGAATTGAACTCGGGACCTCAGAGACTGCAGCACAGCGCTCTACCCACTGAGCTAAATCCCAACCCCTAATTATTATAGAAAAGTTTAAAATAGAATTTAACAAACTTTTATAAGGAGGGAAAGGACAGCTTGACAGAAGAAGTTGCTCCCATAGGAGAAATGGAAGATTGATTGTGTAAAGTTTTGTGGGATTGCTCTGAATTCTCTTCTTTTGTTTGAGGGAAGTTTCAAAATTAGGTCTATTTTACAGCAGCAATATATTATATCTGTGACAATGTGGATTCACTAACTATAGTATGCAAGATTTTTCTCCCTGTAGTCACTGTCAGTTTCATTTTGTATATTGTATTCAGGCTTAAAGCATTTTAGTTTGTTTATTTCTTACACAAGAAGAATAAAGAAGGTAGAGTTCCTGAGTTGGCATCTTAGCCCCACTATTCCTTTCTATAGTTGACTTTATTATTCCCATTTTATAGATGAGGAAGGTGAGACTTGTAGAGGGGTTAAGTAACTTGCCTAAGGTCATAATGAAGTCTAATTCTTTCTAATACAGCTTACTCTGCTGCCTCTTCCCTTTGTCTTCATATTTTGAAAAATTGTCACTAAAATATTAATAAAATTCCCATCCTTTCTTCCTAGTAAGTTTCTGATAATATTGAAGTACTATCTCATATGTTTAGATTTAAAATATTTGCACATAATGCTCTCTGAAAGAAAAGGAACTTCTGAGTTCTTTACCTGATGATACTTTAAGTAATTAGGATAATTATCATTGTCCATCACCACTGTGCCTGCAGCCGTAGCACCGTGGCATCCAATCCTGTCAGATCTCTGAAGCTAAGCAGGGTTGGGCCTGGTTAGTACTTGGATGGGAGACCTCCTGGGAACACCAGATACTGTAGGTTTAGGAGAAGGACCCAGCAACCTGCTCAGAAAAATCAATCTGTCATTGAAAACCCTATGAACAGCAGAGAAGCACTGACAAAGTGTTTCGCCTGTTGTACATAAGATCTCTGTGATTCGGATACCGAATCGATGGCACCTAACAACAACAACAACAACAACAACAACAACAACAACAACAACAACATCACCACTGTTAATATCACATGGGCAAGTTTATCCAGACACACATAAAATACAAAAAGCCCTTACCAGATGACTTTTTCAAATGTTCTCACAAGAAAAAGTGCATCTATGTTCTGTCATCTCACTGGTCCAAGAAGGTATATATTTATTTCTCAAATATTATCCTTACTTCATGTATATTTGCAGATGTTTGGAATTCTGTTAGCAAAAAGTGAGGTCTCTCATTTCACAAGAGAGATGTGACTTAAACATATATCTTTCCAAAGAGGAGAATTTGATGAATAAAATGAACTTCAAAATATAAATTACTATAAATTACTATTATATAATTATAAATTAGATCTGAATGAAAGAATATAGAGAATAGAAGTCAATTTATGTTTGAGGAATCAGCAAGTAAAGAATGCGAAAGAAGGAGGGAGGATGAGAGGTAGAGGTGACAAAAATTTGCATCTTTATTCCTTTCTTTAAAAGCATCCCCTAGAAGGGCTAATAAGCCTTTAATCCCTTCTCCTTACCCTTTCTAAAAAGTGAATATAGTGCTTCTCTTTAATTCTAAAACAATAGATATCACTTTATTTACAAGCCTGTCTCTGGCTTCTACATCTAGATTTATTATGCAGTTCCTTGCTTGTTGACATGTGTTTCAGTATGTTTATCTTTATTGATGGCTTTAAATTATAAATGTCTCCAGGCCAAGATGTACCTACCTTGCTTACTATGGCAGAATAGCATTGGTATACATCTGCTAAACAAATAATAAATATCTCCTTATGTAGTATGTGAAAATTAGGAGTATGTCCTTTCACTACTTCTCAAGGATGCTTCAAAGGTTGCAAATGTAATGCTACCATTTTAGTCTCCTTCTAAGAAGGGTATTATCTAAATAAACCTAAGAGAAAAAGATGCAAAAGCATAAAGAGGCCAAGGAAGAACCCATATGGTTAAAACAAATGCTGTAGTGAACCAAATTATTCCATCTGAGGTATGGACTTTGTCTATTTAAAGATTTTTCTATTTGTACAATCTTTGATGCTCACATTTTGTATTTTTTCTTATTTTCAGTGCTGGGGATTGAACCTAGGGCCTTGCACATGGTAGGCAAGTGCTTTATCATTAAGCTATATTCCAAGCCCTTCTGCCTACCCTTTCCTTGAGATAGAATCTTGCTAATTTGCCCAGGCTGGCCTTGAACTTGTGAGGCTCCTGCCTCAGGCTCCTGAGTAGCTAGGATTACAGATGTGTACCACCACACCTGACTCTGTACATTCCCTTCTAAACAGTGACCATTGTAATTTATTCTTTTGACATTCTCTTTCCCAGTGATCAATTCAAAAAGTTTCATTTGAAATGTCCCTGAATGAAAGTCACCTGAATATCACAAGTAATGACTTTTGATCAGAACATAACAAAAGTGTTTTTACATTTTTTGAAGCCTAGACACACCTTGATAGAACATCCGTGAATTTCTGACAGAGTACTAGAGTTATATCTCTATTTGTCTTGGTTAGATGAATTCAGCTAGCAAGGTATATCACTCATAAGAATAGTGATATACCTGGGCGTGGTGGCACACGCCTGTAATCCCAGGGCCTTGGGAGGCAGAGCCAGGAGGATCGCAAATTCCAGACCAGAGGAAGTCTGCGTAACTTAGTGAGACCCTGTCCCAGAAAGTAAAGAAAAAGAAAAGGGCTGGGGGTACAGCTCAGTGGTCCAGCACTTGCAAAGCATTCAAGCGTGAGGCCCCAGGATCAACCCCCAGTACCACACACACACACAAAAAAAATAGTGATATTTATTTGAAAGAATGATGAAACAAGATGCTATCTTGTTAGGGTTTTTCTTTTTTGGTGCTACAAATTCACTCAAGCAAAAGTTTTGGTAATGGTCCCAAATAGAGATTACAAAGAAACTCACATAGACTATGTCAATTACAGTGAAGACCACATAATGGCCTTGTTTCAGAGCATACTAGCAATCTCCTCCTCCCATTTTCTTTTCTCTTTACCTTTTCACTGCTTCTCCCAGTTTTCTTAACTTATATCTTCTCTTAAGTTGGTAAAAAGATCAACATTGAAAACTCAGTAGCAACTCTTGCTGGAGAATGAGGTAAGTGGACCAGTTTAAGGTCACTTAAATGGGATGTGGAAGTGCAAAAATTCAAGGATTTCAACTAAATACATCGGTGTTTGGTATATTTTAGAGTATATAAGTGTCTAACCACTTTTAGTTGACTACTTTATTGTCAATATGGCCTAATTAAGTTAGTCAAATATTGAATGAGGGTGAAAAATTTGTCCTTATGGATTCAGATTAAATGTAATACCTGGTTTTCCTGTCTCAATTTTCAGCCATATTTTTCCATTAGAAATTAACTTGTTGAATATTTTATGAACCACAGTTATAACTTAACTTGCAAAAAAACCTAAGTTAAGAAATAATGATAGATAAGGTAATTTAATAGAATACCAATTAACCTCATTGAATTCAGCACAGAGTGGGGAGATAAATGAAATGGGAAATCCTTAATACACACATAAGAATGACTGACCTAACACAAGGAATATAATTTGCTAAGGCTAACAATTACATTTGATCAGGAATTAGGGAAAATATAAAATATTATAGAAGATAAAATACAGAAGGTCATTAAGACCATCTAGAGAATAAAATTCTCTTAAGGAAACATTCTATTAAGACACTGAAAAATAAACTCATGAATCAAACAGCGGTGCTTAACTTCTAAAATCCATGGAGAATGTATTAGTATGCATCACATCCAAAAGCTCGGAGTTTAATTATACAAAATTATTTAAAAAGAAAACTTGTGAGTTGTTTTTCTCTTATTAAAAGAGAAAAATAAGTGCTTAAGCAGAGAGGGGTATTGCATAAACTGAGCTGGGAACATCTTTTCTTTTATATTCTCAGGCTGTGCTCCAACACCAATCTCTACCTTTGAGGAGAGAAAATACACAATGATAAAATAAAATAATGTATGAGGGTAGCCTATAATCCCCAGCTCCCCTCTACACTATAGTTGACACAATATTTTCTTCATAGTGCTAAAGCCTCAGTCAGACCAGAAAACAGACCTCCTGCCATGCATATATTCTTTTATGAACCTCCTGAGTTCAATTCCCAGCACTGCAAAAATGGGAGAAGGGCCTGGCAATCCACTCCCAAGGCAATCCCGAAACAGTCAGCCATTGAAAACCCTATGAAGGTCGCTATGAGTTGGATACCAACTCAAGCGCACCTAACAACAACAACAACAAAGATAAAATTCATTCTGTATTACCTGCCCTTAAATAAAGGAAAGAGCATAAAAATATGAAATCTATGCCATTAAAAGTCTCCAGCTCAGTAAGAAGGAAAGCCTGTGAATAAGATGGCTCCACACTTAAAAAGGCTGTCAAGAAAACAAATCCAGCAATAGATAATAATGGTTAGAGCTGTCCGTGGTCCTGAGCCCACTCAGCTCCATCTCTGGGCCTCTGTCTCCTTCACCATGACTCTCTTCAGAACAGCAGCCATCTTGACCATTAGCATTTCCTCATAAATGTTGACAGCTCTTACCTACTACTGCAGAGCACTAGAAGACCGTCCTAGACAATCAGACGTTGGGAAATCTTCCCAGTTGTAGCTTTCTCTGTCCCTTAACCTATCATCATCCAGCATAGAGAGCCTAGAACTCACTCTTTCATTTAAATGTGGATGACTTTGGAGAGACTTAAGATAATTTTTTTCCAAACATAAAGTCATTTATTGATATTTTAAAATTCATTTCTCAAATTCGGCTACTAGGTTATAAAAATATCCATGATTTGATACATTTGTATTACAGTGACTCCCAGCATAATTAGTTATTAAGAGAGGCAAGACAACACACTTGTGGAAACATCTATGTAAAAAGGCCTCTACAGTTATATACCATCATTAATATTTATTACATATATGTTCTCAATCTAGAATAAATCCTGATATAATGTTAAATAAAGTATTTGGATATTAGCACAACATAGTCTGTTTACCAAAAGGCATCACACAGAAAAAATCTTAGAAAATGCTCTGTAACTCTGTCAAATAAATATATCAAATTATATGATTCAATTTAATATCTGTCATTTATAAATTTATCTATAACACTTTCTCTTGAAGTAATGAATGCCTGAAAAGCTTCAGGTTGATCTAATAAACATGATGGTTTGTGGGTGAGCATTATTTTTTTATTGGGAAGATTTAGATTATTATTGAAAATAATATATAAGTCCATGTGGCTAGTTTTCCAAAAAGCTGTTTTTTAAATCCAATAAGTTTAATTTTAATGCAACTTCTGACCTGCTTAGTATTCAAAATGAAAAACTGAAATTCTGCCACCCTTTTTGCAGTCTATTGATTTGAGAACTACAGCTGCTGAAATTAAACTTTATTGTTAGCATAGAGCTTTCAGCTGAGGAAGCAATTTCAAATTGGTTTCTTTTCTAGCCCAGCTTAATATTAAGTAAATATGTGCCTATAAGTGTCTGTAGCAGATTATTACCTAAAGTGGTGCATGCAACATTGCAGGTGCAGCTCTGAGGAACTAAAATCTACTTTGATGATGAATTTCCTACCCAGTGGGTAAACATCACTGGTGAAACTGCACAGTTATCCTCAGAGCTCCAAGAGTGTTTTCAAGTTAGGCTTTTTTTTTTCTTTCTTTTTTTTTTTTTTTTTGGTTTAACATGTTTTTTTCAATTCGGTGCTCTAAATTATGGTCATACAGCCATGAAATGGCCACAATCCCTATCCATGAGCAGCACCCTGTCCAAAGAAAAGACAGAAACAGACATTACCTCATAACATGATAACAAATAATAGATATTTACCATACATGATGTACGCTGGGATTTGGCTCAGTTGGTAGAGCACTGCACTGCAGTCTCTGAGGTCCCGAGTTCAATTCCCAGCACCGCAAAAATGGGAGAAGGGCCTGGCAATCCACTCCCAAGGCAATCCCAAAATAGTCAGCCATTGAAAACCCTATGAGGGTCGCTATGAGTCGGATACCGACTCGACAGCATCTAACAACAACAACAATACATGATGTACAATGGAAAAAGTTTCTCACTCGTGTGGGGGGTGATTTTATGGACTGGGGAAGGCATCCCAGAGCAAATCAAGCAGATACTGATGAGATGGATGTTTTTGCTTTATTTTTAAAATAGCAAGTTCAATTTCCTGGTTCAAGAAATAGCTCCTATTCTCTAAAAATAATAAAATAATGCTCCCCCAGCTGGCATAAACACTAAGTGAAGTAGCGGAAATAATAACCCATCATTTTATAGACATTCTGAAAGACAAGGGGAAAAATGATGAATAGAAGAATAATATGAAGGGCTGTGAATTTTGAATAACAAGATCAGTAAAGATATTATCTATTTTGATTTCAGATATATAGGCAGTGAAATTTTGGAAACTAAGGGAAAGAAAAACAATGTCTTTTCATGAATGCTCTATCTTTTAAAGAATATTGTGCCTTTCAAAGTTATGCCTTGAAATAGGATGAAGAAAACACATAGAAATTTGTTTTTAGAAATCAATAAATTTTGACTTAGTTTGATATTGTCCCAGCTTGTCTTGCATCTGAATTCTGTCAGACTTCCCTTCCTAAGAGAAAATCATGAGCTGCTATTCTAAGAAAAGTTACATCTCTACCTAAAGAGAAAAAATGAAAGATGTGAATTTACTTGTGGTGATGCATTTTTATCAGAAAGAGAAGAGGCTGAAAGTTTGGAGCAGACCTATTTATATAAAAAAAAAAACACTTCTATCAATTGACTGTTAAGAATAAGAAAACCCACTCCAAACTATGTACTCTATCTATACAATATGAAGTGACAATTTGTTCCTTTACAATGTGATTCAAAGAAAGGAAAAAAATTAATCTGTATAATTCCATTCACATAGATTTGAGGGGCTGTTGTTTGGCTCCAGGGAAGCAGATCTAATACTCAGGAATGAAGGACAAGAAAGGAAAATTACTATATTGCACACAAACCAGAGACAAGCCTAAAAAGGACTGCAAAACTCAGGTACAATTTCATCTCCTAAAAAGAATCCACAAGCCATCAATCCTTACACACATTCTTATTTATATACAGTGTAATCATTACCACCACTACTGCCATAACAACTAATACTTACTATGTGCCAGACTTCCTTCCAAATGATATACTTTTATTATTTCATCACATCTCTGCAACAACCCCACATAGGAGCTATATTTCCTTATTTCATAGACTCTAAGACATCACTGATTATGAGATATGACATTATTTTATATATTGCCAAGGAAGTAAAAGCATAAATTATGATTTTCTTTCTATTTTAAGTCATATTTAGATTTCACAGTTAAATTGTGAAATAATGTGCATTGGGTATTCAATGAAATTCAATACAATTGCCCTTATTTTCCAGAGGAGCGAGATAAAGCTCAGAGGGTTTTAGGTAACTTTCCTAAGGTCACATTCAGGCAAGGAAAGAAAATAGAAAAGCCAAGTCCAAAAGATACCCAGAAATCAGATGCCAATACCAGAACCACTCTATTTTTATGAGCTAGATCTACCCATGCTCTTCTGTGCCTTAGTCTCCTCATCTTCTGAAGTAGGGTTCATAGTTTTGAACTAGATTATTTCTAAGATCCCTTTCAGCTTTCAGATTCTTTATCTTTGAAAACAGGTAGTGATTTGGAATGGAATGAGAAAAAAAAGCATGGTAATGTTCAGTATAATTTTATGTTCATATATATATATATATATATATATATATATATATAGAGAGAGAGAGAGAGAGAGAGAGAGAGAGAGAGTTAGTTAAGGGAGTCAGTGTCCTGATAATACCACCTTAGTCCCTTTTAAAACCATATATGACTCTCTGAGCTAGTTTTCTTTTGTTCTGTGTGTATGAGCTAATGAATTCCTTTCTTAAATCTCTTTGAATTAGAGTGTTTGTTACTTGCAATCCCAAAATATCCCAAGTAACTCCAAAGAAGACATCATTTGCTTGCTAGAAGGAATCTGACTCCTGGGAAGACAAACTACTATTAATTTCCTTACCTAGCTCCCCAAGAGCCAGAAAGAATTGAGATTACCACTCTCATTTCAAACTGCCTCACTTACAAGATTCAATGACAGGAAGCTATACACAGTTGAAAAAGGCCACAGAATCTCCCCTTATCCTCAGTGTGTGGACAACTCATATACCACTGGTTTGTCATTTAGACACAGTCATTTAATAATCAATGACCATATCTTAGAGATTGCATTTAGATTTTTTTCTATAAACCTTTTGGTAGAACTGGTAAAGCTCAACTCTTAAAATGGACTGATGTCTATACATATGTAGATTTATAAAGTGACCAGTTATACTTATCTAAGAAGGGAAATAAAAGCAGAGTAGAAAGAAGAGGGAGGGGATTAGCAAGTGGGGGCAGAGGCTGGGGAAAGGGAGAAGGGGAAGGGACATAATGTAGAGGGGTAGGGAGGAGGGGAAAATCTCAGAACTTGTGATGCAACTATATGACTACATGGGAAAATAGGGGAAAGGAGAAAATCAATGAGAATATAGCCCATGATTGCATATAAGTTTTTTTACATATGAATTAAAATTCCTACTTTTTTCTCTTCGTTCCTTCTCTTCTTTGGTATGAATGGTTCTGTAGACTATGTAAAGCTGATGAATGTGCAAGCAACAGTGATGTAACAGATGCTTAATGGATAGAACAAAAGTCGCATTACCTTGTATCTCACCAACATTTATTAATTAAAAAAATAAAGAACACTGACAGTATGTTTCAAAAAAAAGAACTGATGTGAGTTCAACTTTCTTTCCTTTCCCCCTCCCCCTCCCCCTCCCTCCTCCCTCCTCCCTCCTCCTCCTCCTCTTCTTCTTCTTCTTCTTCTTCTTCTTCTTCTTCTTCTTCTTCTTCTTCTTCTTCTTCTTCTTCTTTCAGTAAATGCACATTGGGCCAACACCAATGAAAATCAGACTGCATGAAAGGGAAGAGAAGACATGGGGTCTAAGCCAGATCATTGCAGATCAGAGAAGAATCT
>VMDO01038635.1:0-13291 GCA_007922755.1 Pedetes capensis
TTTTTTTTTTTTTTTTTTTTTTTTTTTTTTTTTTTTTTTTGCAGTACTGGGGGTTGAACCCAGGACCTTGCACTTGCATGCTTTGCAAGTGCTGGATCACTGAGCTGCTCCCCCAGCCCTTTTTTACTTTTTTTGAGACAGGATCTGGCTAAGTTTTGCAGACTGCCTCTGGTCTCAAATTTGCAATCCTCCTGCCTCCGCCTCCCAAACCACTGGGATTAAAGGCATGTGCCACTGTGCCCAGATCGATCTGTTGGTTCTTTTGGCAGTCAATATTCAATAGATATCTCCAGCACCATATTTCAAAAGCATCAATTTTTCTCCTGTCTCCCTTGTTCAATGTCTAGCTTTCACAACCATATGATGCTACTGAAAATATCATGGCATGAGTCAGGCACACCTTTGTCTTCAATGTGACATCTTTACTTGTCAATACTCTAAAGAGATCTTTTGCCACAGCTTTTCCTAGAGCAAGCTGTCTTTTGATTTCTTGACTGCTGCTTGAAAGGGGTAATTAGTAGTGGTATACTATTTTTCTTCTCACTATCTTGGGATTTTCAGAGA
Organism: Pedetes capensis; assembly: GCA_007922755.1. Lineage (NCBI taxonomy): Eukaryota > Metazoa > Chordata > Mammalia > Rodentia > Pedetidae > Pedetes > Pedetes capensis. The sequence goes on from VMDO01038635.1 coordinate 565, forward strand.
ATATGACTATCAAGAGTTAGTATAAGGAGATTCTGAGATATGGAAATCTTGAAGGATAGTGAAAAAAGTGTTGTTAGGTATCACATGAATATAGATAGTTTTGTTTGTTTTATGTAAGCAAGATCTAAAGCCTTGAGAGTTTGAGTTCTAAATCATTGTTCCAATTTGAGAATGGTGGTTGTTGTTAGGTGCCATCAAGTCAAGTCCAAATCATAGCAACCCTCCTAGGGTTTTCAATGGCTAATTGTTTTTGGGATTGCTCAGAGAGTGGATTGCCATGTCCTTCTCCCATTTTTGCAGTGGTGGGGATTGAACCCATATATCTCAGAGAGTGCAGAGCAGCACTTTACCCACTGAACTAAGCCTCAGCCCCTTGAGAATGGTAACATGTACTAAATATACATATTTGTAGGTATAGAAACATACAATTACATAGTGATAAATGCAGAAGTAATATTTGAGACAAAGTTCAAATTCCTAACTAAGACAGGCATTGTATTTAGAGTCCTTAGGTAATTTGGCCATGTAGTTTCTGACTATGATTGAGGAACTCACCTCCACCACTGTATGATTAAGCTTATTCCGTTTATGGAAAAATTAACCTCAAGAAAGGTCATTTTACATTCTGGAGGGAGACACATTGAGCCCATGATGGAGGTTATCTTCATCCAGAGATAATGTAAGGGCAGTAATTAGGTGTGGTATTTAAAATGGATTCTTTCTTTCAATTTTGTTTAATCTTTTAAATTTACTGCTTTCATGTATTTATCATGAAATTAAATAGATTTTAAATAGGTACTCCTTCTGTTGATCAAAAACTATTCTCCATTTATTCCTATAGTTTATATTTTAAAAAAATACCATTGGTTGAGCACGATAGTGCATGTCTATAATCCCAGAACTAGGGGATTTGAGGCAGGAGGATTACAAGTTTGAGTCTAGTCTGGACCACATAGCAAGACCCTGTGCTCAATACCAAAAAAAAAAAAAAAAACCATAATTAAGTATGTTGTTGTTGTGGTAGTGGTTGTTGTTGTTGTTGTTGTTAGGTGCCATAGAGTCAGGTCTAATTCATAGCAACCCTATATACAACAGAACAAAACACGCTCCAGCAGTGTCATTTCTGGCACTGTGTCAGTGTTTCTCTGCTATTCATAGGGTTTTTCAATGGCTGATTGTTTGGGTGTTGTTTCAGGAGTGGGCTGTCAGAGCCTTCTCCCATTTATGTGGTGTTGGGATTGGAACCCAGGGCCTCAGAGCATGCAGAACAAGCACTCTACCAACTGAGCCAAACCCCAGCCCTATAATTAAGTATATGCCCATCTTAAAATCATAACTTTTCAAATATATAAAAATAATTACATTTATCCTCAGAAGTCTTTCTAGGAGAGATATTTTCTTTTCATTTAACTATTGTTTATATTTACTGTAAAAAGTATTTGTTGACTATGAGTAAAATATTTTTGTCTAATAAGATGGACATAAAACCAAAAAGTTATAATAAATATTCCAAAGTCTGTCACAGAAAAACTGTCAGAAGGCAAAGACCAAAGACCAAGGCAATCATGTGCCTGGGAGATCAGAGAAGGTTTTACCAAGAAGGTGACATCAAGAAAAGTTGATGGCCAAAGCATGAGTAATGGCAACAGGAGGGAGGGAAGACAGATTCAAAACAATGTTCTAAGAGAACTGACAGAATTCTGTAACTGATTAAAGATGGATGTAAAGAAGAAAGAAGCATGAGAGATGATGATACTGAACTTAGTTCCTTATGTGGAGGAGCTTGGAAGGAAAATTTTTAATTAATTGGACTTTGAATAGGAAAACCGCTAACATGGTTAAAAAGTTTTAAATGGAGCACATTAAAAATTTCCTTTTCTCCCAGCACTGCAGTTCTTATTTGCAGAGAGAGGGGAATGATTTCATGTTTATTTTGAAAGCAGTGTCATTGAGGTTAGTTGATATAGAATAAACAGTACAACTTAACAAATTATGGCATAGGCACATAACCGAGAAACCATCACCAAAATCAAGATAACAAACACAGAAATCACCCTCAAAATTTCCTTGGGTAGCTTTGTGTTCCCTCCTTGCTGCTCCCACCTGCATCCTTCCATACTCAGACATTCTCTGGCCTGCTTTCTAGAACTAGAGGTTACCTTTCATTGAGAATATTTTCAATATTTAGGATCACACTCAAAGTATTCTTTTTTATCTGACTTTTTTCACTTGGTATGATAATTTTAAGATTATTCCGTATTGTTTTCTGCATCCACACTTCAGTCTTATCACTGAAGAGAAATTCGTTGTATGAATATACAACAGTTTGTTTATCCATTGATAGACATATGAACTATTTATAAGTTTGAATATTAAAGAATACTGATACTGCCAGGCAACATCTAATCCCAGTGATTCGGGAGGCTGAGGCAGGAAGACCGAAAGTTGGAGGACAGAGGCAGCCTGTGAAACCTAACGAGACCCTGTCTCAAGATAAAAAGTAAAATTGGTCTAGGGGTGCAGTTCAGCGATAGAGTGTTTGCTCAGCATACACAAGACCCTGGGTTAAACCCTCCAGTATTGAAAAATAAAAGATAAAATATGCTATAAAAATCCCTCTATACATTTCAAATAAATATTTGCTTTCACATCTTATAAGTATATTCTTAGGAATAGAATGGCTGAGTTTGGTAGTAGTTGTATGTATAATTTTTAAAGAAGGTATCAACCTTTTTTAATTTTACTGAACCATGTCACATCTCCATCAGCAGCATGTGGAGTCCCAGTTGCTTCATATTTTTGACAAATATTTGTGATATGGATAATTTGACAAAATTTGTGATATGGATAATCTTCATAAATTAGTCATTTTTATAGATATTTAGTGCTATTGCATTGTGGTTCGAACTTCTTCTTTCCTGATAAATAATGATGTTAAGTAACTCCGTATATACTTATTTGCCAACTGCATATCCTCTTTGATGAACTTGCTACTCTTGTCTTGTGCTCCATTTCTTTTGTTATGCCCATTAATTAGTGAATTTCGAGAGTTTTCTTTCTCTTTTAAAAGTATTTTAGATTCAAAGCCTTTATCAGATATATAATTTTCAAATATTTTCTCCAACTCTATGGTTTTTCTTACAATTCTCAATTATCTTTTGAAGAACAGAAAATCAAGTCTGATGATGTAAGATTTATTAATTTTGGATAGATCTTGCTTTTAGTATTATGAATTCATTTTTTTAATCATGTAAAGTTTTAGTAGGAATTCACTTTTTTTGTTTGTTGGGGGAGGTTCTTAATATGGATTTTCAATAGGTTGAGCAGTATTTGTTCAAAAGACTATTCCATTTTTACTCAATGGCCTTAGTACCTTTGGTAGAAAACAATTTTGACCATTATGAATGGTACTAGTTTTAGACTCATCTTTCTATTTCTTGAATGTATTTGCCTCTCTTGATGACAACATTGCACTTTTTTACCTAAGTTTTAAAATTACTGCTGAAGTCATACATTATAAGTCTTTTTGCTTTTTTCTTCTATGTCGAATTTGTTTTGACTGCTGTAAGTCCCTTGCATTTCTACATACATTTTAGAATTAGCTCTTTGATATTTTATAAAAATAAATTTAAAAAGCAATGTGAACTTTTCTAAAAAAAAAAAAAAACCTTTGGGATTTTGACTGGTATTGTTGTTGTTGTTGTTGTTAGGTGCCGCCAAGTCAGTATCTGACTCATAGCGACCCTCTGTACAACAGGGGAAACACTATTGTCAGTGCTTCTGTGCTGTTCATAGGGTTTTCAATGGCAGATTGATTCCTGGGAGGGGGTTGCCAGGTCCTTCTCCCAGCCTACAGCTTCTGGTGTTCCCAGGTGGTCTCCCATCCAGGTACTAACCAGGCCCCACCCTGCTTAGCTTCCGAGATCTGACAGGATCCAATGCCACAGGGCTATAGCTGCAGGCTTTGACTGGTATAGCAGAAGGAAATGACATAGCATTAGAGGGAAATGACATTTTAAAAACACCAAATTATCCAGAAAACGAGTGATTGTCTCTCCATACCATCCAGTTATTTATGTCTCTAGTTTTTCTCAGTGATTTTCTTTTTTGTTTTCAGTGTATAAATCTTACATATCTTTTACCACATTTCCAGCATTCCTCTACTAATTATGATTGTTGCCAAGAAATTCCTTCATTGTTTTGAAAAATAACCTGTCAAGACTGTAATGCATGGAATCATTTAAAGTAGGCACATGAATTCTTATGAGTTCTCAATTTATTTTGAGCTAGAATCCCTTCTCTCTGATGTTTACTCTTTTCATTTCTGTGAAAAAAAGCAAGAGTGTAGCAAGTCTTAAATCTTCAAAGTGAGAGTACTGACATGGATGCCATACAGATCTTATTTTGAACTTTATTTTAAATTAGATTTCAGATTTCATTGGAGGTAAAAGATATAAGGAAATGGAACACATTAAAGATGAGCATATTTCATGTGTGAATTACCTGCAGATTTAAGTATCAAAAGACAATTATGAGAGATTTTGAAGAAAGTGAAACCTGATAAGCTGTTTGTTTTGATAAGTGGTTGTGAAATCAGGGAAGAGGCATTAAGAACAGAAATGGAGAATAATGTTAAAGGATTAACAGTGATTCATTGATCAGCACACATATTGATTAATGTGACAAGAACAATTAGGAAAGAATACCTAAATAGAATTTTTCTAAGTGAAAAATTTCCTTGGGAATGGGTGGAATTGGAGATCATTATTTTAAGTAAATTAAACCAAACTCAGAATGACAAATACCTCATGTTCTCTATCATATCTAGAAGCTGTTGTTGTTGTTGTTAGGTGCCGTCGAGTCGGTATCCGACTCATAGCGACCCTCTGTACAACAGGGGAAACACTATTGTCAGTGCTTCTCTGCTGTTCATAGGGTTTTCAATGGCAGATTGATTCCTGGGAGGGGGTTGCCAGGTCCTTCTCCCAAATCTAGAAGCTAGATTTATTTAAATACATATATATGTGTATACATATATATATGATTATGTATATAAGATTGGAAAATATGACAGGATATATCAGGTGGAGCAGGGGGAAATGAGATGGAGCAGGAACAACATAGGGTGTTGATGAGGGACATCAAACAAAATATTTGATACAATTGTATGAAAATCCTATAAAGAGACTCATTATACTGTACGCTAATTTAAAAAAAGAAAATTAAAAAAGAAAAATTTCTTTTGAATTTTGGAGTATGTTCTCATAATCAAGAATTTTAAACAATGCATGGGAGATTTGTATTGACAAAGAAATAAAATATGTGTAATAAATCAGTTAATAGTGACTGTAACCCTTACCCACAAATAAAAACCCAATGACTACAGATAACACCAGATAATGATGGGATAATTCACAATGAGTAATTGAAAAATATTTTTACTAGAAATGATTTTATGGTTTTTATTCATTTGATTATTCTTTGACTTAGAAATATCCTTTGTGCTCAAACTTTATCCTTATTTGGGAACTAGTTGTAGTGATAACTCCTTTCTTTGTGGCTATCAACAAGATACATTTATTGATAATAGAGTTGTTCCTGTTGCTGTTAGCTACTGTTGACTCAGGTCTGGCTCATAGTGACTCTATATACAAAAGAAGGAAACACTCAGTGCGAGGCACATGATCTTTTAATGTTTAAACCCATTATTGCAGACACTGTCAGTCCACCTAGGTGAGTGTCTTCTTTTTTTTTTCATTGACCCACCACTCTCCCAAACATAATGTCCTTCTCCAGGGATTGGTTCCTCCTGACAACATGTCCAAAATACAGAAGACCCAGTCTAGCCATCCTTGCTTCCAAGGAGCACTCTGGTTGCACTTCTTCTAGGATGGTTCTTGGTTATTGGTTCTTTTGACAATCCATGGTACATATAATATTCATCTCCAGCATCATAATTCAAAAGCATCAATTCTCCTGCCTCCCTTATTCAATGTCCAGCTTTCACAACCATATGATGCAACTGAAAATACCATGGCATGAGTCAAGTGCACCTTCATCTTCAACGTGACATCTTTACTTTTCAACACTTTACAGAAGTATCTTCCAACAACTTTTCCCAATGCAATATGTCTTTTGATTTTTTGACTGCTGCTTACGTGGGTGTTGATTTTAGAACCAAGTGAAGCAAAATCATGGACAATCTCAATCTTTTCTCCATTTATCAAAAAGTTGTTTACTGACCCAGTTTTAAGGATTTTTGTTTCGTTGATTTTGAGGTAAAATCCATACTGAAGGCTGTGTTTTTTTATCTTCATCAGTAAATGTTCCAAATCTTCTTCACTTTCAGCAAGTAGAGTTGTATCATCTGCGTAATGCAGATTCTTAATCAGTCTTCCTCCAATCCTGAGGCCATCTTCTTCTTCATAGAGTTCAGCTTCTCAGATTATCTACTCAGCCTAGAGATTGAAAGAGGTACAGTTAAAGGATACAGTCCTGATGAACACCTTTCTTGACTTTAAATCAAGAATGTCTCCTTGTTCTTTGAAATGACTGCCTCCTGGTCCATGTACAGATTCCTCATGAGTACAATTAAGTGCTCTGGTTTTCCCATTCTTAGCAATGTTATCCATAGTTTGTTTTGATCCACACAGTAAAGATCCCTTTATACAGTCGATAAAACATAGACAGACATCTTTCTGGTATTCTCTGCTTTTGGCTAATATTCATATGACATCAGCAATGATGTCCCTGGTTCCACACCCTCTTCTGAATCCAGCTTGATTTTCTGACAGTTCCCTGTCTATATACTGCTGCAGTTGCTTTTGGATGATCTACAGCATAATTTTACTTGTGTAGGATATTAATGATATTGTTTGATAATTTCTACATTCATTTAGATTGCCTTTCTTGGGAATAGGCACAAATATGAATCTCTTCCAGTCAGTTTGCCAGGTAGCTATTTTCCAAATTTCTTGACATAAACAAGTGAGCAACTCCAGTGCTGCATCTGTTCATTGAAACATCTCAATTGGTATTCCATCAATTTCTCAAGCCTTATGTTTCACCAATGCCATGAAGACCACTTCCAACTCTTCTGCAGTACCATTGGTTCCTGATCATATACAACCTCCAGAAATAGTTTGTCATCCACCAATTCTTTTTGATGTAATACTCTATATAGTCCGTCTATCTTCTTTTGATGTTTCCTATGCCATTCAGTATTTTCCCGGTAGAAACCTCCACTATTACCACTCAAGGCTTGAGGGGTTTTTCCTTCAATTCTTGAAGCTTGAGAAAAGAGAGCATTTTCTTCCCTAGAATATTCACTAGAATTCACCTATGTATACAAAAGAAGACTTGAAGGAGAAACTTGAACATGGTAAATATGTGGAGTATTTTCTTAAAATTGTCTTAAGAAAAATTTTTGTTTATTGGACATTTTCATGGATTGTATTTTAAGAAACAATTTTCCCCTTATATCTACCTTTGAACATCATGAACAAGAAATTTGTGCAAAGAATAATAATTACTATACTGTCTTATAATATCATTCATTCTTATCTCCAAAGATATTTGGTGAGACTGAAGATTATGTATATATATATATATATACTGCCAAATCAATTAAAGTCTATAAAAAATGTGGGGACAGGAATGTTTCAAGCCTAAGGAATAACTGACCATTCAAGGAAGTTACTGGTCTGGAAATTTGCCCAACTCACAGTTTTCATCAAATGTTAAACTATTGAGATGTTTCAAACACTAGGTATCTAGATTTAAGACTGGATTTGCATCAGACTAATAAACTCCTGAAAGTATTACCTTCAAAAAAATCCCTATTGTAGAGACAGAGTCTATTTTGCTTAAAACAATCTGTATTGTTTATATGTACTGATTGTTTTCATGATATAATTACTGTCCTACATCTTCCAGGGTTGAAAGAGTCTTACATTTTCTATTCTTATTATTAAGCCTCTTGCTGAGATGGCTCACTCTCTAGCCTGTGTCCTTTGGGTTGGACTTAATGGAAAGTTTGACAAGTCTAAATCTGTACAAAAAATAAAGAGGAGAAAGAGAACTTAACTCCAAGTCTCCAGTATTGAAAATTCAATCTGAAATTTGAGAGAATAATTTGACAATCTTCTTTGAAAGAATATCCTGCTAAGATCTGAACACAAAAACAAAAGCAAAACAGAAACAAAACCAAAACCAAAAACAAATGTGGTGTTCAAATTTCTAATTGCATTCATAACAGAGATCCAGTGAATAACATACAAGTCAGAATGGAAGCTTACACTATGGCCATCAATATTCTAACATTTTTCTGAGCTACTCTACAGAGCTTGTCACAATATGACCAATTTTCATTACAGTTGTTGTTGTTAGGTGCTACAGGGTCACATCTGACTCATGGCGACTCTCATAGGGTTTTCAATGGCTGATTGTTTTGAGATTGTTTTCAGGTGTGGACTGCCACATCCTTCTGCCATTTTTATGGTGCTGGGGATTGAACCCAGGTCACCAGAGAGTACAGAGCAGGTGCTCTACCAACAGAGATAAAGCCAAGTCCTTTCATTATAGAGTGAATGATTAGTGTTATCAACAGGAAAAGATAAGAAATAGAAGAAGACCACAAGAAAGTTGGCAAGTGCTGCATGTTAGTATCTTTCACTGATATAGCATTTTATTTACAAAATGCTCCTGCATAAAAATTTCCACTGTTGTTCATCTTGCAAGGAGCCTTATATAACATCTTCTGTGTCTCAGAAAAAATGTGAAAAAGTTCTAAAAGCCTCAGCTCTGAGCTGCACATATAAGTGACAGCTACTTTGTTTAGATAAGGCAGTTTTTCAATTTCTACTTTCTACCATTTTCAATCATTTTGCTATAAACCAGACTACATGTCAATGGGAAGATGTTATAAGATTTTAGGCAAGGGAGAACAAGATCTGATTCAGAGTACCTATAAGGTGCAAGATGTTATTCAAGGTTGAGGTGTGGTAGACAGAATTCTAGAAAGACTCTCCAACATTCCTTGAATAGTACCTGGTACATGACATCGAAATGAATGAACAGATGGATAGATGGTTTGATATTTTTGCTTTAGTCTGGTGTTCTGATACCCATCATGTGGTTTTGAATCTAGGTTATCTCTTTTTTCCTAGGCCATTAATATATCCTTTTAGATCAAGATACTGCCTCAACTTCTGCTGAGAACTTCTCTCTGTTGCCATTTGTTTATCATTAAGATTCTTTGCTACCAATTCCAGCTCAGCATTTCCTATATGACTCATGAGCCAGTACAGACACAAACCCATGTTTCTATTTCTCCTGGAAGGAGTATCTGGTAACTTCTTATTCCAATTGCTCCAGTAAAGAGAAGGAAGTATAAAGGGCCAAGCTGCAGGGATGGCAAAAACAGAAGCTTAATGTCTCTGGAAAAACTAGATAGGAAATGGCAGCAAGGAATGGGAGGACTTAGAAGTGTAAACCATGAGAAACAGGCAATTTGAGTGGATCCTGGGAGACACAAAGACATGGATTGAACCATGGAGTAGGGGAAAATAATTATGACCAAGAAATAGGTGACAAATCAGAGAAAGTGTTGTTGACATTGAAGTTAACCAGAAACATGTAGGGATGTAAGCGTAAGTGTAAAGGTATTGTCATCATGCATAGGATCAAACAGTGTCCTTAATCTGAGCCTGCTTTGCTTGTAGATTCCTATTCCTCAGGTCCTAATTGGGGCAGGGGTTTAGCTCAGTTGGTAGAGTACCATTCTCCACTCTCTGAGGACCCTGGTCCCATCTCCAGCACTGCAAAAACAGGAGAAAAACCATGGCAATCCACTCCTAGACCAATCCTGAAACAGAAACAATCATCTGAGTCGGACCCAACTCAACAGCATCTAACAACAAACAAGGTCCTATTTGAGGTGGACATCGTTTCTGCAATCTATTTAGAAAGCACATTTGAAAATGTAATATGTCTGTTTCCAGGTGAAATTTAAAGTCCCACTTAGAGGTGTTAACTTCAATTTGATTTTGTGCAGCTATTTTTTTAAAGCAATAAAAATAGCACACTGCACTTCTTAGATTGCACTGTATACATGGGCAGATAACCTTGCTGCTTTTTATCTTAATGAGTTCTCCTGTCACTTAGGAACATTTTGAGTGAAATAAAGTAACATTCTATATAAGAAATTTCTTCATTCCAATAAAACAAAAATTCCTTTAAGACCAACTGCTATTTCTTCAAGATTCATTGAATATTCTATTCAGAGGATTTGCTATCATAGCTGAGAGAGTTCCTCCTGCTCTGTTTTGGGACAATTTTTCTAATGTTTTTTAATGTAACATGGAAAAAATGATCTACGATGCTCTTTCTTCTTTTTCTCTTCATCCTTCCCTTGTGGATCAAACTGCCTTCCTGCTAAAGCTATCCCCTATTTAATCCCATTGAGGTTGCATCTTTAACTCCTTTGCCTTTCTTTAGCTCTTATGTCATTACTTGGTGCTGTATTTATATATGTAGGGTGTACTATAAATGTGAGGTGTGTCAATATTGCTGCAAATGAAGTTATGTCATAGATTTATTCTGTTGTATCTATAGAACTGCTATGCTATGATGAAAATACAGCTGGTTTGGGACTCAAAATTATCTGAAATTGAGTCGTCACTGAAACTGATTTAAAGTAAACAACCTATCCTCTCTGAGCCTTTGCATTCTCATCTGCAGGAAGGTCAGTACTCATTGACTTTTATGCGTCAAGATAGCCTATCCAAAACCTCAGCTCCCACCCCAACTAGCTGTGTCACTTTGACCAACTAACTTAATCTTTCTCAGTTCCAATTTTTTACATGTAAATTGAGAATTATAACAATGTATTCCTTGTAGGAATTGTTGTAAGGCTTAAATGAGATTCTGCAGGTTAAAGCATAGCATATTTCTAACATTTATTTAAAATGCTATTATCTGTGAAGTAGGAAAACCTAATAACCATTTTAAAGGTTTAGAGAGAGAAAGTATGGTAGGATATTAAAACTAAGAAGTTTGAATGCTCCTTTTTAAACTGATCCTTCTCTCTCAGTCTCCAAGATACATACACACACACACACACACACACACACACACACACACACACACCACTCCTTTTAAACAATACATCAAAATTGATCCAGCAGTATATTCTACTTCCACAGTGGGATTCTATTATGAAATAGCATATGGACATAGCAGTAGCTTTCCTTGGTTTGTTCTCACACTAAAAATGTAAGTCTTTTATTGTTAGTCCACACTTACTGAGCTCTGTGGCAGGAAGTTATGTTTTCATATTCCCTGATAGTTATTTTCCTTTTAACCCCAATCCTGTATATAAAAAAGTATTATTCATGCCATTAGTTTGAGTGGTTGCGTTCATACCAGCTTTATGATTACCACCCTAGAGCTCTTAAACTGGTGCAGGCTGTTCAGAAGGAACATTGGGAGCAGGTGCTGTAAGTCACCACTACTAGGAACTTATTCTTTTGGTAGCAGGGAAGTCCTCATGTGGTCCCACCTCTGCAGGATGTCTAAGGACCAATAACCAGAGTTCTTATTATTTTAAGAGTTGAAAATTGCACTTTTGGAGATTTGACCATAACCAGCCTTTCTGATCTGTTTGAGGGGATTATAACTTTTCTTTTTCAGAAGCTAATAAAGGAGATGAGTCAAATCCTCCATCATGATTAGATGGTGGCTGCCCACTGGACAGCATGGGAAACAGTAACAGCTACCCAACTTAAACACTTACCATTATAATTCAAGAAAAATACTCTAAGTATCCATCATTGCTGGAACACACTTCAACTTTGAATCAAAAGTCAATATTATTGTGTTATCCTCACAACCTTAAAACCAATGAAATCTTCAGCATTCTAGTGTTTGAACAATTCCTGGTCATATAAAATTTAAACTATGCTTTTGATAAAAGAGTTAAAAATTGGATTTTTAAATCTGTTAATTGCCTTTAAAGCCATAGCCTCAGAAAGCATTGCAAAGTTTTCTCTCAGGAGCATATTGGATCACCAGGATAGTTTCTAGCATTGCTTCAGGAACCTATCTACAGTCAAACAAGTCATGTGATCCCACAAGCTAAATTTTATTGACCCTGACCAGGCTTGGTCTGCCTGATTCACACACATGCATATATAATTACATAATATGAGTGAATTAATAGGTCATAAGGCCTTAATCTTTATGTACCACTTACTTTCTCTAACTGCCACTAGGATTTTTCAAATAGACTTTACTCACTTGATAATTGTAACAGGAGAATGTTATTAATTAAACAGGAACCATAGCATAGTCATTAATAATTTGTTAACTTTGTAGATTTCAGTGTCAGACAATTCAGTGAACAAGATTTTAATTAATAATTGTGTTACTTTGTGTAAATTACTTAACTTCTCTGGGTTTACATTTTTTACTTAGAATAATACTGTCATTGCATGATATTACCACAGAGTTTAAATAATATTATGAGGTAAATGCTCTTAATCATTAATTGCTATTTTTGGTAATTATAGTAGAACTTAAAGCCATGCAAATTCTGTGACATGAAAATAATAGTAATATGGCATTATAAATGATTATTCTCAAAAGTAAAATACTACATATTCTTGAATCTATCCTGCACCCTTTCAACAGTTTCAGAGGGCTACAAACTCAAATGTGGATTAGAATC